>CM036258.1:18076794-18336794 GCA_020698575.1 Bostrychus sinensis
TTTCATCGGGAACAATTGAAAGCATTCCCTCGTCTGAGCTGCTAGGCGTCTCCAAAGATGACACATTTGTTAACAACATGCTGACAGCTCCACCAGTTGTCCAGCAGACTTTTGTTCAAAAGGTACTAAAGTAGTACAACACATGCTACTAGACAGTACAGTACATGCAGTACATATCTAACCCTTAATCTTATCATCAATAGATTGTTTCTGTGGACCAAACTCCAGCAAATGTGGTACAAAATGTGCCTGATGACCTGGCAACAGAGATCCCACTTCCCATGCTGTTGTTTACTGAGAAAACACTGGACATCCGTGTTGTCAACAAAAAGAAATGGACACAACAACAGGTTTGTAGAAGGCATTGCTACTATAGTTATCAGTAATGCTCCTTGTGGAAACCTGTGCAATATTTATTTATTATTATTATGTGCCATAATTATTTTATTTGAAGCAGCTATTCACAATGCACACTCTTTACCTATGGTATTTTGAATATCCATACTCTGTCAGACTATATACTGTACATATTTATTATAGTCTATTTTATTCCCATATTCTAATTTAGTTTATTTAGCTCAAGTTGTAGTTTAGTTTTTTATTTAATTATCTTTGGCCAGACTGGTCTCTGATACACTTTGTGCTCTTGTGTGATACCACTGTGTGCTTTTGCAACAATGCAGTTTCCCCACTGAGGGACTAATAAAGGTTTTCTTATTCTTATTATACAATATATATGTACGTTAAAATATTTATATTTTGTATTAATTCCAAATAGCATAGCCAGCACATACAAAATGTCTCTCTCTTTGTGTTCTCTTTCCACTTTCTACCAGGCGGCCATGTTTTTTGAACCACTATACACAGCAGACTTTGACACAGAGCAGTAAGCTGATTATGCCATCTTTTAAAAGTCTATGTTATTCTGTGTATCCAGTATTAAACTTCTGATTTCTCTTCCAAAGGCTTTCTTCGTATGTGCTACAGGGCTTCACATGCACAACAGTCCACAAAGCATCAAAAACTCAAATCAACAAACTTGTTCGTGCCTGTAGGCCAAGGAGAAACAGGGCCAAAGTTACACTGAAAGAGTTCCAGGTAATTTAAATAATGTGTCAAAAGTATTTATCTGAAATTAATTTATAACACACAGCAAAGCACCGTTAACTCTGGTGTCTTCTGATGTCCTCCTCAGTTGACTTGCATGTACAACCTGTTAAGTGGAAATCTCAGCCAAAACTTTTCAGATTATCCCTCAGACATGCTCCTGTACTTTAAGTGAGTACGGACTATTGTTTTTATTATCTATGAACATTGTTTTTTCTTTATCTTTCCAATAATTTTGTTTGTATGTGTCTTTATTTAGCACCAAAAAAGTTGAAAAAAACAACTGCAAGTCATACTTCTCAGCACTAGGTGCTGCAGACTTTACTGTGGCCTCCAGCGTTTTGAACAAAGCATCACTAATGTTCAATGAAGCCCAGAGCTGTTTGGTAAGGCTACTGTTTACAAAGATTATAATACTTTTATTCTGTACTATTTGTATACATGTACAGTATTTATATGTATGTGCACTGACTTGAGAATTCCATCTTTGAGACACAGTTTTTTTTTTTAGGATTTAATAAATATATTATGCTGTCATGTTCTTGCCACAAGTTGTGATGTACTGTGCTTGTGTCAATAAGAATAAGAAAACCTCAATTTTTTAAAATTAAATTAATCCCATATTTTTGCACCTTCTAGGGATTAAGTGGTTTTCATCTGAGCAGAGACAACGTGGAGGTCTTGGGGAACATGGCTTGCACTCTGGATAGCTCCTACATCCAGAACTCTGACCCGTACATCTTAGAAAAACTCAAATCTTGTAAAGACTTCTCTGACAACCAAGTGGCTGCGATGGAGAACCTCCTGCTGTCTGGAAGAACACCTTATGGGTACAGCTCTTACTCAATAAGTTATCCACACTGAACTTTATACATCAATTCATTTTGAGTACCATGGTGTGAAATATTGTTTTTGAATGAGTGTGCTACATAAAATATGATTTTAGAAATGTCACCACATGGAATGAGGAAACACTGCAAAAGCTGGGAACTCTACCACTGTATTTTACAAGAAATGCTTGGGGCCACTTTAATTTTGTATGTATCTTACAGATGTTTGATTTTAAATCTGATATAATTTCCATTAATTAATTTATTCCTGTACCTTTTCTAGTGTTTGATTTTATATCCAATATGTTTTTGTTTGTTTTTTTGTTAGAAAACAAAGAAACGTTTTTTAAAGACCTTTATGCCCAGACTGAGAAAGTCAAAGACAGAGAAGAAGAAGCTTAAAGCACTTTTCAAAGAAGTCAGTGCAGTCAAAGTAAAACGAGGAGCAGGTAATGGATGTCTAATCAATTTATTTTCAGACATATTTCATTCTAAAGGTGTATATACATATTAACTATTTAACCTTTTCTTTATGTTACAAGGCTGCACCGTGGGTAACATCACCGGGTTGACTGTTCGTGATCCGTCCTTCCCCTTTGGCTATGACCAAACCCAATTTGACCTCTGCTTGGATATTCCTGTGCTGAAAGAAAACCTGAACTCCATCTGTGAGAAGGTTGATGACAATGACTTCCAAACAGTCATACTGAGAAAACTCAATGAGGTAAATGGTCTTTATAAAATATACATGGACTTTTATTGCCTTACATAAACCTTACTAATTCTCAACTATCCAATACCAGGCATACCCATCTGGTGTTTCCAATGAGAACGTCCAGGTTCTCGGCTCAGTCTCACGCATGGCCACTCTCGAGGACATCTCCAAATGGAGCATCACAAAACTTGATACGCTGTCAGCACTCATGAAAAGTGAGGATGGATCATGGGAAGCAGCCAAGGTAAAACTCCAAGAACAATAACTCTTTTGTTTAATGAACAACATAACATACTGATTTTCCCTGTCATTTAGAGCAAAGCCATCATTACCAAGTACCTGAATACATCTGGTAATTCCCTGGGCACCTCTGAACTGAACGTCATAGACTCCAATGTGTGTGCATTAGATACCACTTTACTGAAAGACATCACTCCAGAAAGCCTCAGGTCTGTATCCAAACACTAGCTACAATATGTATTTTAAATGTTTTATTAAATATTATTGTTTTTACTTTGTGTTCTTTAGAAATGCCAAATCCCTGAATGTGGTGTCATGTTCTCTTGAGCAAAAGAAAGTCCTATATGAGATCAGCAGCTCGTCCTTCAGCTTATACCGTGCCACTCCAGTCACTTATTTCAATATGATAAATAACTATTTAGGTAAAATTGATTTCCTCTGGCTCATATTATTGAAACATTGTTCTCTATTCTATTGGCTTGCTTTCTTTTTATGGTCGCAGGTGGAGCACCTCTCCAGGACATCCGCACACTGTCAACCCAAAACATCAACATGGACATAGAAACCTTCCAAATTCTGGACACTAAAGTTATTAATGTAAGAATATTCAGTTATCTATCCAGTGATGTAAAACGAATAACTAATAATATGTGTTGATCACCATGTAAAAGTATGTTGTGTTTTACTCTTAGACTCTGACAGTCAGTGATGTGCAACGCCTCTTGGGAAGCAACGTGGCAGACCTGAAGACATTTGAGAATGCCTCTGTGGTTGAGACCTGGATCAACTTGCAAACACAGTCAGAACTGGATACACTGAGTTTGGGTCTAAAAACCACCAGGGTAGACCCCACTACTCCAACATCAACTACAACTTCTCCATCAGGCAACAGTTCAACATCAAACACTACTTCTCCACCAACCAACACTTCTCCATCGACTACCACTTCAACATCAACTAACATGTCATCAAACATTACTGTAACAACTTCTGCATCAGCCTCCCCAGCCACTGCCTCCTCTGCACCAGGTAAATATTGTTATCACTAAAATATTTCCTTCTATACTGACTGATGATGTTTAATTTGCCATTTTAGCTTGGCCACATTATTAGGTGTACCTGTTTAATGCTTCTAAATGCAATTATTTTACCATCAAATCAGCAGCAACAGTGCATTTAGTCCTAAGACATGCTGAAGAAGAGAGTATTTCAATAACTGTTGTTCTGTTGTAATTGATGTTCGCACGCAACCATCTTTGCAACCAGGTTTACAGAAAATGGTCCAGAAAAAAGAAAGCGGCAGTTCTGTGGTGAAGATGCCTTATTGCTGACAGAGTAGAATTGGCAGAAAAATAACTCGTTACAATCCTACAGATCACAGCAAGGGCCACTTTATTAGGTACAAGGTATACCTGATAAAGTGGCCATCATGTTTATATAATGTAGATACATTTTGAACTGCTAATCACTGCAAGTCACATAAAGTCAATTTTCTATTTTCTCCATTTTGATACTCAGTTTGAATTTCAGCAGGTTTGTCTTTATCTCGTCTTGTGAGTTGCTGTCATGCAATTAGCTATTTCATTTAGAATAGGTGTGCCTAATAATGTGGCCAGTGAGAGTGGGCTGCTGATATTTAAGAAAGGTTTTAGTATTGAACTTCAGAAAACTTTGCTAAGTATTCATTTTAATTCACAGGAAATTCTGCTACAAGTGCTCAAGTGACTACAACCTCTACCACAACAAACCAAGCAACAACAACAAGTAAGCAACACGTGCTGCATTTGTAATATTTGATTACATTGGAATTATGTAAATAAAACAATAATTTCTCCTTTTTCTGTTCTTATTTTAGCTAACACCGCGAGTAAAGGAGCAGGTTTTGTGAATCTGCCCTCCTCCGTTTTCCTCGCTGCAGTCCTGATCAGTGTGCTTCAGCTACACCTATTTTAACTCTAATCAGTACCTAGTTTATTACTAATCATTATTCATTTCCATGTATATACTGTATGGTGACCTTATCTCTCTAGTTTAAGCATTTGTTTAATGACATAGCAATGTAAATGTAAGTAATGGTGTTACTATTTTTTCTTTTACTCTAATCATTTTCATGTATTTGTTAATGCTACAAAACATCATTACAAATGAGAATAATCAAAACTAATTATTATGCAAAACAAATTGAGTTCTTAAATTGAAAACTATATCCATAAAATTCATTAGAATAAAATCATTCAAGATAATTTAAATATAAAAATCCTTTGTGCTTTCAATTCTGGTTATCTCTGTAATTCTTTTCCAATGAATTATTCATATAATCAATTCAAATTAAACATTAATACAACATTTCTGTACCTTTTTTCTTTTATTCTAACAAAAACCTTTAAACATGCCACCGCCCTGCATCAGATTTGCTGAATAGGATCTGATCGTTGTTTCTTACTAATTTTTAGATGCTGAGTCCAGATATGCTGTTAGTTTTGCTCTAGAACATCACAACTTTTCACAAAGTCTGATGTCCAGTGTAGAGCTTTTCTGCCTAAGATGAACCATAAACATTACAGCTATTGTCAGTTACACTGCCACCAACACAGAAAACACTATCTTTATGTACAATAGGTGGGCAACATTTATCACTTTTCCTCTGATTAGCCCTTATATGAATGTTCGGCACACTTACATTAAGGCTGGTTATTTCCAACAACCTCATGATATGATACTTCATTATTTTGGACTGAAGCTTGGTGACCAGGACAAACCATGTGCTCCTCATACAGTGTGCCGGGCTTGTGTTGAGGATCTTAGAACATGGACCAAAGGAAATAGAAAAAGCTTTTGGCATTCATAGTGATGACTGCTATACTGTATACCCACTACAAAAATGTAGACTACACCACTGATGAGTAGCCCCTCACTCATACTTGGTGGTCATTTAAAAAAACAAAAAAACAAAAAACATAAAAACAAAACAAATATACTTTATTAGTGCGTAGACATCCTATACTTTTTTTGGTAAATACAAATTCTCCTACATTTAAAAACTCACAAACCCAAATTCAAGAATAATAAATAATAATTTGCAAGTTTTTAAAAGTAAAAAATATGAGAAAAAATAACAATATAAACTAGTATTATATTTATATATTTTACTGTATATTTTATGTTTATAATTTAAAAAATAACAAAAAATTGTAAATAAAAAAAATTATCTTAAACACTCACTTATCACAAAGAAAAAATTAAAAAGCTATTAAACCTAAAAAATATTCCTTGTTGTTTTGGACCAAATTTGACGGTTTCAAGTGTCATTGAGACACATGCGCTTGCCTGTCTTTCATAAGTTTAAATAATTCTCTATGAAAATATTTTCTTATGATGTTCTAAATAAATTATGAAATAATTCCACATACCCCTTGAAAAGTGTTTACGTACTCCTAGGGGTCCTCGTACCCTTGGTTGGGAAACATTAATTTAGAGTCACCACTTTACAGGCAGGAAAATTAATAAAAAAAAAAAAAATCAACAATGAAACAAAAAAAACAAAACAACAAAAAACAAACAACTGGACTCACTAATTGAAATCAAGGCTAAACCAGGAGTAAACAAAGACTAAACTGAGCGTCAACATGATGGACCTCAGTATTTCTAAAATCCTGTGTGCGGCCCTGGACATGACAGACTCCACCCAATGAAACATTTAGAAGAGAAAGTCACACTGTAGCATACATGCCACAGGTTATATCAGTTGTGTTTATTAGGCTACAGTAATCACCAGTACAATCACATGCATGCTTTTAGTACATTTTTAAAACTATGATAAATGAATGTAATGGGGTCTTCCCTGGATGTTTAATGTTAGAAAAGAAAAAGAGTTAACTGTTTTGATAACATAGGGCTTGTTTGCATTATGCAATGTGCGGAATTGCAATACAGCTACCTTTTGGAAATACAGGAAAGACATGAAAAAGGAAGATCTTTTAATTGATCTGATTAGGTGTACATAGAGACATACATCCACTGTAAAAAAAAAAAAAAAAGAAAAAAAAGAGAAGATTAAAGAGAGAAAGTTTATTCAGATTTTATACATAAAGGTTATCTTGTGTCTATTATTTAATTGTACAGTAGCATATTTACATTTAAACTTACCTCTGATTCTCGAAGTGTCATTGTCATTCTATCAGACAACTGCCTGAAGATTTCTAGGGGGAAAAAAAAGATTTAGAACACAATAACCAAAATAACAAAATCAATGCATTATAAAATGAAATAGGTTTGGGCCACCACTAGAGGGAGCCCACACCACTGTGTTTCCACTAATGTTCGTCGTTTGACGAATGTGTAAGGAGCTGTAGCCATAGAGGTCTATGGTTTTAGCCTGCAGATACTTACTGGACTTTTTTTTATTTATTTATTTTTCCATTAAAGCAAATTAGACAGTAACCCTAACCCTAACCCAGTATATATCTGTGTGTACAGATCAAATAAATGTACAATAAAATAAGAAAACAAATATACACAAATAGAAGTAAAAGAAGAGAAGAGAAAAAGAAAAATAAGTGTCAAGAAATAAAAATGAAATGCCAGGGAATACTCGGAGCATCTCCAATTTACAAAGTTTCAGTACTTCTAATGTTTTTATTGCTTTCAGATGAGTTGAATACATTTATTTGTTTATATTGTTGAATTTCATTTTGAAAGATTATGAATGGGGCTTTCTATTGAGAAACTTTTGTGAATTTGCGAATATGTAATTTGGCCTGTATTATGAGGAGAATGATGATGTAATAGACACTGCTGGAATTATTGTAAAAACCAAAAAGCATGTTCTTGTAGTGAAGAGTGAAGTCCTTTGTTGTTATTCAAGATGTATTTGACGAGGCGTTTCCAGAAGAGGACGGTATCAGAACGTGACCAAAACATGTGAGTAGTTGTTTCTTTGTTAATTCCACAGAAGGAACAAGAGAAAAGCATACTTTGCCCACAGATGTCTAAGTCACAGGAGCGGGCTCAGACCTGGTTGTGGGAGCAGTGTAGCCTTTGAAGGGGGCACTCCTTTAGGAATAATATTAAACTTTATTTATATAGCACTTTTCTGAACAATTTCCAAAGTGAGCAAAAGTACATAAAACCCACACAGAGACCACCTCACAAAATTTCAATAAAAAAAACAATCAAATATTAGAATATACAACAAGACAATTGATATGCCTGAGGTCTTAGGGCAGGGAGTTCCACAGGGAGGGAGCCTGTGCTGAAAATGCCTGGTCCCCTTCAGTGGCCAGTCAGGTCCTCGGGACAGCCAACAAGGCTCCCTCCCCAGAGCGTAGTGGTCTTGAGGGGACAGATGGTGTGAGGAGGTCAGATAAATGGTGTGGAGCCAAACCATTAAGAGCATTAAAAGTCAATAATAAAATTTTAAAATCAATATCATATTAAACGGGAAGCCAGTGCAGGGGCATGACAACAGGGTTGATTAAAATTACTTCAGACATGCTATTATTGAATTTGAGATAGTTTTGCGCCATCCAGGATTTTATGTCATTGATGCAGATGTGACAATACAGAACTCTTTTGGAGTATTATAACTATTTTGTGAGTATTCAAAAATTCTGAATAAATCATAAGATCACCATTGGCAGTGACCATTGCTTTACAAAAAGAATACCATTGTCCATCCAATTTTGAAAAAAATAATGATTTGCTTTTATATAAAATATTCCAGTTGTTCCATATAGTATAAGTATAAGTATAAGTATAAGTATAAGTATAAGTGTGAGGAGATCAATAACCAGGCTTGCTTATGAAATGTGGTCAATTTGACAGGTAGTTTATCTATGTATATTGTAATTAGACATTAGACAATTAGACAAGTTCCAGACTGATTCCGAGTTTCTCAGGACATTGCGTAACCAGTTGATTTTTAAAGTATACTTTACTGAGGTGAAATCTATAAAGGTTAAACCACCAGCCTCTATAGTGTTAGTTAATACAGAGTATTAAGCACCTATATCTGGGTCAATGTTTAAAGCCATTGCGGGATATATCAGTCTGGAAATTCCTTCTGTCTTTGTTAGCAGTATTCTGCCGCTCAGTGACAAATCTCTCTGTTGCCATTGGTTGAACCTTCTTTTAGATTTGTCAATGACTGGCTCGAAATTTAATTTACCACATTTGTTCTTGTCTTTAGTAATTACTATTCCTATATAAGCCACTTCTGATTTTACAGGAAGACCATATATAACACAGTACTTACAGCCTTTTATGGGATACTTACTGTACATGCATTCAAAGCGAAGCCCCAGACTGATGAAGTTTTCCAGGGTCATGTGACCAGAAGAGGCTCCATAGCGCACGGCCATCAGGTTGAGCATGTCATCACTCACTTTCATTCCTAAGTCACATAAACAAAAAAATATGTAAATAACGTATGTCCCGTTTTATTTGGACATGCTGTCAGATAATTTGTCAAATTCTAAAAAAACTTTTAAAACCTGAAACAATTAGTGTTGGTTCTAGTAAGATTTAACACACAAGCCCAGGGCCGTACGCAGGATTTTAGAAATACTGAGGTCCATCATGTTGAGTTTAGTCCTGGTTTAGTCCTCATTTAGTCCAGGTTTGGTCCTTGTTTTGTCCTTGTTTAGACCTGGTTTAGTCCTGGTTTAGTCCTGGTTTTTGATTGGTTTAAATCTGGTTTAGTCAACAATAGAAAAATACTGAGGTCTGGACCTCTGTGACCTCTGTGCTGCGTATACAGCCATGCTCAAGCCCCTATAGAGTTCAGCTGCAGCCATACTGTTGCTCTACAGTAGCCTAGAAAGGACAAATCAACCTTAAAACTTAGTAAGGGAGTAGGGTTTGAGGTGTATTGTTTCTTTTACTACTACTCCATTTGAGGAGGAGGAGTAAAAGTAGTAGTAGAGTAGTTTTCACTCCAGTGGAGTGTAAACAACAACACAGACTACCAGGAATTATTTTACCCTGTAAAAAAAGAACCACTGTGGTAGTAAAAGTTTTGGGAAATGTCGGTGGAAAGGGGGCTAATGTTCTTAAAAATGATTAGCCTACCGAGAGCCATGACAGCGTTCCTTAGCTCACTCAAAGACAGTGTACCGGTCCGTGATACATCAGTGCGGAAGAAAATGTCCTGATTAAACAGAAGACAAAGACAAACTACTGTGAAATTGTTTTCAGAGGAATTTACATATTTCTTTTTTCTTGTTACCTTGTATGTGGTTATCTTCTTCCACAAATTAACAAATTCTTCACTGTTCAGTTTCCCTGTAATTGATGTCTTGTAGTGTTAAGTCAAGGTATGAGGAAATTATTAGTATGAGAAGTTTAAAGAATTAAAAGTCATGCTTTGTTATGTTATAATTTATGTATTTAACAGGATACATCCATGAGCGCAACCATACTGCGACAGGCATCGACGCTGAAGCCACCAGATTTAAGGTCTCCTAAAAAGGTGGGAATGACACAAATTGCTGTTAGGAGTGTTTTTAGAAAACAAGTGCATGTGTTCACATTTTTTACCTTTGAGGTTTTCATTTAGAAGCCTCTGAAGCTGCTCTGCATCCACTTCTTCATACTACAGGTAAAAGAACAAACGCAAACGATTTACCTGAATGACAAGAGATTTCAATAAGATGTCAGAAGTGAGTTCTATCATTGTTGGACCCCAAGTGTTTCTGATGATTTTATTGTCACAGCAGCAGAGTCTGAGTCTATTTATCATTCCTACTTTTTGTTTAAAAGGCTTCAACCAGACTTTAGGCAGAGCCAGCACCATTACGCTCCAGTGCATTTACCTGAGCGTGCACGTCTTTGAACCTTGAAACCTATTTGTGTCTCCTTATCAAACAAAAATTGCTGTACATTTCTTATTAAGAGAAATTGAATAAAAAAATAGATATTAAAACAGTGACTTGTAAAAATAACAAAAATATATAAAATAATTTGTTAGCCACTTTTATTAACCCCTTTCTACTATCCTTCAAAAACAGAGACACTATAGTAGCAAGCAATGCAGAGAGAAGCAGCTTATTATGAATCATGCCTCAGTAATATAATGGGCCTAATATGAGACACATCCACAGTGAGGACACTGATCTCCATGGAAACGCTTCGGGGGAGGGGCCTCTGAAACTTCAGATAAACTTTAGCCTGCGGTTAGCCACTTAGCTTTCCTTTAGCTCGCTGCTAAAAACAAGCTACTTTATGAACGATGGCAAACGGAGGAACAGGTATGTGCTGCCTAAATAATACCTTCAGAGGTGAGTGATTGATTTTATGATTGATGATGATTTTACGAGTCCTGTAAACTAAACTTTATATAAATGAATGTTTTTCTTCTGTAAAATGGTACGGTATTGATGTGTAGCGCCAAATATGCGAGCCAGATTACTCACCATTATACTTTGGTGGCCTGCACGCTGTTTAAAGGGACATCGCGATTAATTTTTTTCCTCACCGATTCAAAATTTCTCTCTCATGCATCGATTTTTAGCCGATTTACGAAGAATTGTTACATCTCTAGTTAATTTCAACTAAATTCACACTGGCAACCCAGTAGTTGAGAACCACTGCTTTTAGGCACATATTGTATTTGAGTTTGTCTGTTTCTGAAGTAGAATGTCACAATAAAACAACATCTTATCTTTGCATGTTGTTGCTATATAAAAACATACAAATACCTTATCAGAAAATTGACGGAACAATGGTTTCTTGCGGTTGTCATCTTTGCCATTTTCTTCATGTGAATGCTGGGAAATGTGACATTACAGTGATGTCAGTTAAGATGCAACAGAAGATATCAATATATATATATTTTTTTTTTTTTTCAGACCTTGCCAACTTCCATAGGATTATAATTATAGCCACCGCTGAAGCTCTCACTGCCAAGAAACAGAAATGGTGTTAAGTCTGTGTAATATTATTATTATTATTATTTTTACTCTAGATGAACTGACTGGATGTGGGTTTCAGCCTTGGAGAGTATGGTCAGCAGAAAAGATGCTGTCTCGTTGGGTTTGAAAGTGGATGGCACGATGACGTATTCACCAGGCTTCAGCATCATAAACTCCATCACCTCTCGTGCTTCCGTGTGGTTTTTGGTCTGGGCCACTGCTCTGTTGGTGGTGAAGAAAGAGGCAGGGAGCTTCCCTACCTCTCCCTTGTACTATGACATCAACAAGAAGACGTAGTGTAGCCATAGTGCTGTATATTGTAAACATCATGGCAGATTTTAACTGAAGAACTGTGGTTACTTACAGCGTCTGGAACCTCAAATACTGAGAATCCAATGTGCAGGTTTTGCACCAGACGTCTGTTCCTTTTATCAGGTTTTTGCATGAGTGACACCAGCATATTTTTCTCTCCTTGGCTCTGAGCACATTTTTTAAACAGTTGGTCAATCTTCACTCGATACTGTGGATTTGTCCAAAAGCTATCTGCCAGGCAAAAAGAAGTGTGCAACTGTTATTTAGAGCTTAGAATCTAAAGTGCACAAGTGATATTCTGCCAACTTTAAAAGGGAATTGTATTGACCCTGGATTACTTTACAATTTATCACATATATCTAGTCTTTGGATTTGCATTGAAAAGTTATAACCTAGTTTTATGTATAGCTTTGACTTTTGTGTAACAGTACCTCTGTGGTTCAGGCACCCTCCTGCAGTAGTACCTGCCACCCATCTGCCCTCATAGAAGGACTTCTTCCAGTGACAAGTGGAGCTTCCATCGAGAAAGTCAGGACACAGGCAGCAGATATCCAGGTCTGAGTAGAACTTACAGAAGTCTTCCAAAAGCATCCTTGGAAAGCAGATAATTAAATGATTAGTTATGAGTCTTAATCTTAGTCTTTAAAGATCGTTAGATATAGAAACATTGTGTTTACCAGAACTCTCCATCATCGATCACTGCAAGGCACATTTCACGTTCCTGAGGGCTCACAGTTTGCCAGAGTGGGGACCTGCATAAATATTGTTAAAGTGTGGTTGTTTTAATATTAGAGTTGTAAATATGAATTTTCAAAAATAATAATGATTTAATTAGACCTGATGTTTTCACAGAACTCTGTATTATTTGATCTTTTTTCAAACTGGTGAAAGTTGCACAAATTGCATTAGGCAGCATTATTACTTACTTAAAGACATTTTGCCCCCCTTGTCATAATTAGTCATAATTAAACACTGCAATAGTTGAGATTACAAAAGTAATTGTGTTGCATATTCTTTATTGACATCTGCCTGACAAAGTCACATGACCATGACTTTTAATCCTGTCCCAGTAACCAGACCAACCTGTGTGTACTGACATGGCTATTAGCTCAGTCTAGTTGGATCAATTCTTTATCAGTGAAACATGAAACACTGTGATTTATGAGTTGAACCACAAGTTTACATATCATCACAGAACAAAATATCCTTTTTTATTGCTTGTTCTTGTTCTTACCGGTCACTCCAGTCTCCTTTCCACTCTCCTTGGCCCCATGGGTTCCAGAGACGCACCAGCTTTACAGCCTGCCCCTGGCTCATCATCTAGTAAGTACACAATCACAGTCTTACTATTAACTCAGGTAATATATTTGACATTTATGATTATCAAATATTGTACAATTTAATGTAGTTCATACCTCTTTGACCCCAGTCACGGCATAGGCATGGCCTTGAACCAGTCCATTTGGCAGGACAGTGTTAGCAGAAGTCTTCTGTAATACATAGAAGTTAGTTTAAATGGTCCCAGACTGTGTTTTGTGTCTTGTTCAGTCCAAAGCCTCTATTTATTTATTTCTATTCTCACCTTTAACCACACCCATTCTAACCACACAGTTGAAGTCTGTCACTACCTCACTGTACTTAATTTTTTCTTATGAAAAATTTACAGGTGAACCGAGACAAAACTGCGTGTATAAAATTGGACAACATCCAAAATGTCCGGGGTTCTTGGCTTTGTGTTATTTCAGTCTAGTAAATCTAATTCTAAATCAACATCTAAAATTGTTATTTTCCATTTCTTGGAATATGTGAACCTGTATTACATCATCTTACTGCCGCTGGTTAAAAAATACAGTTAAGATGCTTCAAGTATAGCGCAATTTATAAATGCTATTATTTGTTATGTTTGTTTTCTTGCTGTGTTTAAGGTGCATTTGAAATGACTGAGTCTTACTTGAGACCCGCAGCAAGCAAAAAATCCCGCGGGTCCCGCGGGACCCAACCCAAATCCTTCGGGATCGGGCGGTATTGACGTGGTCTTGTGCAGGAGTGAGCGGTCAAGCAAAAACATACCTGGTCCTGAGCGTCCCGAGAAGTTTGAATGCACGCTCATACTAGTCTTTACGGTAGCAGTCACATCTAAATGTAGGCGAGTGTGCAACTTACACGGGGCATTACGGTAACATGCTGCTGCGAAGAGCAGCGGAGAAAGTAAACAAACAGAACAGAGCGTGGACAGCAACACTGGGAGCCACGCTTTTTATCCTCTGCGGTATGAACCTCAGGATCTGTAGCCCAATAACAAACACAGCACATGAACCCAGAGCTTTAACAGAACATTAAACACCAGTTAGACTTCTGCTCTTCTCCTGAATGCTGTGTGTGACTGTGGCGTGTGTCAGTTCAAGCTGACACTCCAGTGCTCCCTGGAAAACCCCGTCATATTAATATTTCTCGGGACCCATGAGAATCCCTCGGGCGTCAGGCCATGGTAGACGCCGGGACCGGGACGGGAGCAGTCAGAGAAGCTTCGGGAGCGGGATTGAAAAGTCAGTCCCGTGCAGGTCTCTAAGTCTTACCCCCTGTGGTGTACCACATCCCATCAGGGACTTGGACTTCCCTGCTCTGAGCATGAGGTCCCACAGGTTTGGAGGAGGGCTGGACAGCTCAATGCACATGTGAACTCCTCCAGTGAAGTCAACCATAGCCTCGGCAGGAGTCCCAGCATTCATGTCTGAGTAGGAACCACACACTCTGACAGAACATCAGTGTAAATCAGTTGACAGATCTTCTAAAGAAAATGTTATATTGCAAAATAAAGTGTTTCCATACTTGGCATAGGCTTTCTCCAACAGAGCTGGCCAGAACTCCCTGGGGTCTTTGGAGTGAACAAAGATCAGTTGGTTGTTGATTGTGGGTAGTTTGTCATCAATAACAACATCGATCCACCTCCCAAATCTCCAGAACTGAGTGTCATCAATACAAGACTTGATCATGTGCTGTATATTTATACAACGTGGAAGTGAACTGTCACAAGTAGAGCATCTTTACCCTGAAGTGGAACAGACCACAATAGTTCTCATCATACTCCTGGTCCATTGGGACAACCTGTGCCAGGATTCCTTTCTGAAATGTGAGAGCTCCAATGGATGCCAAAAACCAACAGTTTCCTAAAAATACACGTCAGGTGACTTCTCTGATAAAATAAATCATGAATATATAAATATGTTTGACCATACAGTATTAGTGCAATGCTTTATTCCTCTCTCACTCAGGCAATGCAACTTTCTTTTTATTATTTTCTTACCAACAATGCCTTGACCAAAGTCAAATCTGGAGATCCCATCCACAACCAAAGATGGATTTGGAACAATTTTCTAAAAAATAGCAACATTAAAATCTGTAAATAAACACATGGTTAAAAATGATTGTAGCTGAATTTTTCAGTTTATCTATACCATGTCAGTTTTTGTCATTTGGTATCATGCTGGTAAACCTGCAGCTACAGCACTCACCCCAGGTCTAAGCCACTCCACTCGGTCCAGGTCTGAGGGTTTAAGGATGGTGGGTCCGATGGATCTTCTGTCTGGTGGGAACATGTCGTCTATATAGCGGACTTTTCGGATGAGGCAGTACTGTTTGAGCTGCTGGTAGTCCTGGTTGAGGAACCTGCTGGGGGTTTCCAGGCTCCCATAACCATCTTTAGTGTGGCGTGCATCAAGGATGCTCTTGCACACTCCTGGGATTGCCATGCTGCTGTGCCTTTTGAGCTGTAGACAATTGTGTACTGAGGCTACAGTGCACTGTGAGTGTAAGTGAAAAGTAAAAGTAGATCTTAGTCCAACCTCAAACAGGTGTGGAGATAGACAGGGTTGTCAGACGAGGCTCGAAGCTTTATATACAAAGCCTGCCAGTGCCTGAAGCTAAAGGACATGCATGTTTCATTATCATGACTTGTGCTGGCAGGTTCACACCCACCAAAAAAAAAAAGAAAAGAAAAGAAAAAAAAAGACACACAGACAGATGGGCTCTAAAGACGTGTACATGCAAGTTGGGTGAGTATGGTGTAGTTAGGTTTGCAGTAGTATAACACAATGAACATTCAAGGATGTGTCAGGGCAGAGACAAGGTGATGTAATTATATTCAACATTTGAACATAAATGTAATTTTATATGTAGTCTATATACCTCATAGATCTAGTCTACAGTTGTTCCTTCTTATACAGCAGCGGTCACCAATTAAAATTCACCGAGGTCCAATTGGTGAAAATTTTCTCGCGCAAATGTCCGGAGCATCACAATGTTGATTTGTACCTCAAACATAAATAAATACAATCATTGTAGTTACATCAGTGTCTACATTATGGCAATAGCATTTTGCTAACATAAGCATCAGTTTAAAACTAGGGGATATCAAATAATAAAATAAAAAAGTATTTTTTTTTCTTATGTTAATCAAATACAGTTAAAAAAATCAAACAAAATGCTTTTATAATGGTCCTTGGCTCAGAACACAGGAGACACAGGAGTTTAGAGCTGACCTCTGTTCCTTTCTACATCTGTCTCTCTCATTTCTCCGCTGTCTGTCTCACAGTCACCGCTCCATATGTTTCCAAATCCTCACATCTGATTGGTTGATAGCGTCACAGACAAGATTTTCTGTCTGCTTTTACGCAGGAGACGATTCACCCATTAAAACTAAAGAGGAACGTACTGCGCCTCAAAACACAGGTTTCCTCTTAATTCTCTGGTGAATATGAGGCAGCTCTGTCCTCTGTGGGACAGAGGGACAGACACCGAGAGGGGAGGGGTGAGCTGTGGGACAGAAGGACACCGAGAGGGGAGGGGTGAGCTGTGGGACAGAGGGACAGACACCGAGAGGAGAGGGGTGAGCTGTGGGACAGAGTGACACCGAGAGGGGAGGGGTGAGCTGTGGGACAGAGAGACACCGAGAGGAGAGGGGTGAGCTGTGGGACAGAGGGACACCGAGAGGAGAGGGGTGAGCTGTGGGACAGAGAGACACCGAGAGGGGAGGGGTGAGCTGTGGGACAGAGAGACACCGAGAGGAGAGGGGTGAGCTGTGGGACAGAGAGACACCGAGAGGAGAGGGGTGAGCAGTGGGACAGAAGGACACCGAGAGGGGAGGGGTGAGCTGTGGGACAGAAGGACACCGAGAGGGCAGAGCCGCTCACAGCCTGTGTCGCCTCCTCTCTCGCCGCTCCGTAAAAACGAAACTTAAGTCTGTTGTAAACAGAACAGTCCTGTCCCTCTGCACTCAGTCTGGACCTACTCCTCTCATTTTGTTGGACAGTAACAGAAAACACAGCTGATTTAACCCCGCACTGTTCATGTTAAAGTTTTAAAGCACCAGGATACGATGCTGTTGACGCGCTCTGAGAAAGGCGCCGCTGCGCTCCCGGGGAGTGAACAGACTGAACGGGTTCGGGCCCGCGGAGTGGGACAGAGGTTCGGGTCCGGATGGGAGGGCATCTGGGTCCGCGGTCCGCCTATTAACGACCTCTGTTATACAGCAACCTAAAGCTACGTGAGCATACAAGCAATACATGAGTACAATGTTAATGGTGACCTTTCCGCTACACCCAGCCAAATGCTTTACTGCACTGTGTAGCTGTCATCAGTGTTGGCCAATGAATTACTTTGATAACAGACTGTCATATTGTTCAACAGAGCTATGAAAGCTCAAGCTACTTGATATAATTGATTTTATGAGAACACCTCCAACATCCATAACTGCAGCAGTATCATCAGAAAAGGAAACAGCTTCTGTTCGGGTCCCAGAGATTTGTTAGTGCTGCTGATATACAGTTGAACGAAAAAGTGTTGGCATTGAAATACTGGGATTTTTGCATGATTTGGTTATAAAATGTGATCTGATCTTCATCTAAGTCACAACAATAGACAAACACAGTCTGCTTAAACTAATGCTGCAAAAAAACGACATTTTTTTCATGTTTTTATTGAGCATTTATGTAAACAATCACAGTACAGGGTAGATAAGTATTGGAGAGTTTGGATTTAATAACTGGTTGACCCTCCTTTGGCAGCAATAAGCTCAACCAAACGTTTTCTGTAGTGAAGATCAGACCTGCCTAGTGCTCAGGAGGAATTTAGGGACAATCACTCTTTACAAAACTGTTTAAGTTCAGCAATATTCTTGGGATGTCTGGTGTGAATCACTCTTCTGAGGTCATGCCACAGCATCTCAATTGGGTTGAGGTAAGAACTCTGACTGGGCCACTCCAGAAGGAGTATTTTCTTCTGATGAAGCCATTCTGTTGTTAATTTGCTTCTATGTTTTAAGTCAGTGTCCTGTTGCATCTCCTCTGTTGAGCTGCATTTGATGGACAGATGGTCTTAAGTTTTCCTGCAAAATGTTTGGATAAACATGAGAATTCATTTTACTGTTGATGATAGCATGTTGTCCAGGCCCTGAGGCAGCAAAGCAGCCCCAAACCATGATGCTCCCTCCACCATACTTCACAGTGGGTGTTGTCTTTCCACATACCTGTGGTGGTGCAGCCTGACCGTGTCCAATGCACGCTGCCATGGACAAACACATCCACGTACTCGTAGTCTTAAGTTTATCTTTATTTTACTACAACATTTTCTCTGCCCATAACACACGGTCAAAACTGTTGGCCTACCTGGCGCACACACACACACCTGGTGCCGGTGACCCCTTAATTCAGGGGTGTCAAACTCAATCGGAGCTGGGGCCAAAATTCAAGTCTTGGTTGTGGGCCGAATAAGAGAATTGTATAAATAATAAAGCCAGCCTACTGTATTTTTGTTCTCAGTTAGGCTACAATAGGCTTTTTAACATAGAATAATACTTCCCCACAGAACTACAGCTGTAGATTTGTGGTTTTAACGGGCTTTGTAGTTTTGTTTTAAATCAGAACTTGGAACTCAACAAATAACAACAAATAGGCCACAGACTACTGACTAACACAGGCCAATTATTTATTAAGTATTATTTACTGCCACAGTTACCCAACTCCTCATATAAGACAGGTGTTTTCATCAGGTCCAGTCTGTTTTACTGTGACAGTGGGAACTACCAGCAGATAAATATTTAGGTGCATGTCATGCTCCTTATGTGAGCCCAGCACAACTTTAAGCTGAGTCAGCTCCTACACACAAACACGTATTATAGGCTTATTTAACATTTATTGAGCAAACTACTGTCCACCTCTCTGTCCTCTGCAGGACACAGTGTGAGCAGGATGATACCTGTTTCTGGGCAGGTTTAGCTCGCTGTGTGTTAATGAGTGCATTAGAGCACAAGTAGTGACAGAGAGAAAGGAAAAAGAGCGACGGAGGGCAGTGCTGTGAATGAACTTAGACAACTCTCTGCTGATAACTTGGTTTTACTGACACAACTTGGTTTACTGTTTTTAAAGACGTACGGTTTGTAAAGGAGATGTTCTTACACTGCTGTGCGGTTGGAGCGTGGTTTTATTACTGCCACATTAGCTCAACAAACAAAGTGTAGAGCATTTACAGAGAGTCCCAGTGTTTAAGAAGCTCCTGCTCTCACTGACCCCTCTTTGTCCATTTCTTGTGTGGAAAGTTAAATTTCCTGTTGGAGAATCCTTCACGCTCTCTCTGCTCCTGCGGCTCATTAAATGCCGCTCGCTAAAACAGCGGGGGAGGGGCAGTGCCGGCGCGCAGCGGTGCCGCTTCTGCAGTGCATTATGGGAGATGTAGTTCAAACAGATCGAGCACAATATATCGGCGGGCCATTATTAATATAAAATGGAAATGATCTCGCGGGCCAAAAGAAATTAACCTGCGGGCCACATTTGGCCCGTGGGCCAGAGTTTGACATATGTGCCTTAATTAATAACAGTTCAGCAGCTAATGACTGCCATCCAGAGCTCAAATTAAAAATTGCATGTGAATGCCAACCAACAAACACAAAAACAACATCAAAAAATAAACTGGCTTCTACACCAGCCCCTAATTGCTGACGGCAGGTACACAACAAATAACACAATACAGAAAGACCAGTTTACACAGATGACTTAATTATCACAGGTGGCTTGTAACAGACACAATTTAGTTACGGGTCATTCAGTGGTATTACTCTTTGTCTTAACACGCACAGATCGGATGAGACCATGCTTATCAGGAAATGTTTCCAGTACTCTTCCCAAAATCCAAGATCCACGGGGTGCAGATGAATCCATCAGCACCACAATATCTCCTTATACAAGACTTCTCCTTTGTCCATTACATTTTTGCCGCTCCTGAAGCAGAGGTAGGTATTCTCGCACCCATTGTTTCCAGAACATATCTGAAATATACTGAACTTGCCTCAAACATCTCTTCACATACAAATCATCCTTTGTGAAAAGCCCCGTAGGCATAACAGGCTTGCCTTTCATCAAAAGAATATGGCTAGGAGTAAGTGCCTCAAGATCGTTTGGATCATCTGATAGCTTTGTGATGGGACGGCTGTATAGAATTGTCTCCACTTTGCACAGGACGGTCTGAAGTCCATCATCATCAAGGCTCTGATAGTGCAAGACTGAAACAAGTATCCTTCTCACCATTCTAATTACTCGTTCCCACATCCGTCCATAATGAGAAGCCAACGGTGGGTTGAAACTCCACTGGATTCCTTTATCTGCCAATGCTGCCAATTAGGTTACTCGTGTCCTTATGCCAAGCTGCATTTCAACCAGCAGCCATCTTGGCTGCTGGTTGAAATGTCTGTGCTGATCGGCTTTGTCAGTCCATCAAATATCACAAAGGGATTTTGACATCCAATTGTTTGCTTAAGTTCTTTGTATATGCACAGTAGTGATGCTGAAAAGGTACCAGATTATTTCTGCTACTTTTTTACATCTTGAATACTATTTATGGCATGTGAAGGATAACCTGCCAAAGGCCTACTGGAGACTCAGTAACTACCACTACAAGTAGTGTTGGTGATATGACGATACATATTGTGGGGACGATAGAAAAGTGTCTATCGTGCCATTTCTCTTCTATCGTTTCTATCGTTTCAAACCTAATTTTATCAATTACTACAGCAAATATATCATTAAATAGCCTGCAACGATTGTTTTAGTGTTGTCTTGTCACTGTGCATACTCTAAGTTTATATAAGTGAAAAAAAGAAGAATAAAAAAAAGAGATTTTTCACAAAGAAACTCCGTATTGTGGTTTTGCGACATGATGCTGCTTTACGTTTGTTGATTCTCACGCGGGTTTGCGACATGCTTTACGTTACTTAACTCATGAATGCTGAACAATGGACACGCAACAGGTTGAAGTTTCATGCCTGGAGTTGCAACAGGCACGCAACAGCTACGCAGGCAGCACAGGAAGAAGCACTTTTACCAAAAAGAGGGGGTACGTCTGTGATTTGGTTACATTTTGGATTCAAGAGGTCCGACACGGAGCAGAAGTCGGCCATATGCAAACTATGCCAAAAGACTATTCCCGCACCCGATGCAAATACAACAAACCTCTTCTATCACCTAAAGAAGGTCCACAAAAAAGATTACATAAGAATCCAAAAAATCTGAGCTAAACCAAGTTGTGGAACAGCGGGGGCAAGTTGCAAAAGGAGAAACTGTAGCCAGCCGAAGATAAAGCAGTCTTTCGCACAAGGCAAGCCGTATGAGAAAACGTCCCAGCGCCATAAACAAATCACATGTGCCATCTCGCATTACATTTGTAAAGGCATGGCTCCCATGTATGTAGTTGAGAAGGACAGCTTTCGAGACCTTGTCAAAGTCCTTGATCCGAGGTACGTTATGCCCAGTTGTAAGCACTTCAGTTGCCTTGCTTATATGACGCATGCCAGGCCAAAGTAGAGAAGGATGTTTGCAGTGTGGTGCATTATGCCTTGACTACTGACCTGTGGACAAGCAGAGCTATGCAGCCCTACATGAGCGTAACCATCCATTTCATCAGCAAAGACTGGACCCTCTGCGCTCGCTGTTTACAGACTGCGTACTTTCCAGAGGACCACACAGGAGTCATGTTAGCCCAAGGTATGAGTCTGCCATTGCTACATATTTATTCTATTTATAATTATTTTACTAACACGCATATATATATATATATATATATATATATATATATATATATATATATATATATATATATATATATATATATATATATATATAATGGCTACTAGTTGTTTAGCAGTGAGTGTTGATTGTGGGTTTCGAAGTTGCCATATTTCCCACATTCTCTTCATGTAACCCCTCTGACTAGGGTTACTGGAGTAGTAGCATTCCAACAGAGCCTTGTTCTCGCATCTCGTCCATTTCCGTCTTGTTCCAGTAGCCCACTTCTCATCAGGCTGCTCTGGTTCCCCAACACCTGACGCAGACCTTGTTTGACCGGGCGACGTCTGAGCCGGTATGTCTCGTAATTCTTTGTCTCTCATCATGATATATGAGGTAGGCAATAGCGCAAAGGGTCTTGCCTAAGGACCCACACTGGAAGTTGTCTCCTTGCCAAACATGTGAAAATAACTGTGTGTGCCTTCGTAACCCAAAACCTTGCCCTCAACTGTGCAATAGTATGATTTCTCCCAGAATGGCCCAACTTCTGATGTATATGTCGAATAATAAGAGTTGCCACATGCTGATTTTTAGATAGGTTGAGGGGGTGCTTTGTCTCTTCCTGCAAGGCCGCTCTACTGAGATGTCCTCCAACTCTCAGTAGTTCATCCTGGAGCTGTGGATTGAGTCTATAAATTGGGCACTCCTTTCCAACAGGTCAACCTGATGAAAGTGCATTAATCTCCTTAGAGAACTGCTGCTGCTGAGCATAGCATATGATTGCAGTTTCTGCCTCCACAAGATCCTCTGCACTCACACACTGATCCTGTATATCAGGAACGGCCCCTACCTTTGTGACTTGTTGTTCATTCCATCCTCTGCTCATCTTCAACAGAAGCCCTTTCACCTTCAGGAACCAGGCAACTGCCACCTTCAACCGCTTCCAGTCTGAGAAATAGATCAACAGACGATCAGTAGGATCTACTGAATTGATGACTGTAACATTTTCCAAACATATGTCACTTACCGAACTGTACCCATTTTCACTTGATGCATCTGCACCCTAATGGGCGGTACGAATTTGCTTGGTTTAATACAAAGTTTAACTTTGAATTCTGCCATCCTGGGCAAGTCATGCAACCATTTAGCCCAACATTGCTGAATGTCAGAGGGAAAGTTGTTATCCCATCCACAGCTTCTCCTACACAACTCCTGCCACAGGATTTTACCTGGTAAAACAACAGGTGCAATAAATCCAAGTGGATCATACAAAGAGCTCAGGAAGGACAACATGCCACGTCAGGGGCCTCTCCCTCTGTAACATCTTGAATTGAAACACATCCTCCTCTACGCCCCATTGCAACCCAAGGGCTCTTTTCAAGGGAAGATCATCTCTGTCCAAGGCCAGTTCATGTCAGTCCTTGGCCCGATGTTCCTCAGTAACTGCTCTCATCACTGTACGGCTGTTGCTGATCCATTTGGTTAACTGAAAACCACCCATTCCACAGATGGTTGTAAGATCTTTAACCATTTTCACTGCCTCATTTTCTGTTGCTGTGCTCTTCAAGCAGTCGTCCACATAGAAATTGTGCATTACAGTTTGAACCACTTCCACTGGAAACAGAGCTTGATTATGCTCTGCAGTCTTCCTCAGTGCAAAACATGCACAACTAGGGGAGGAGACTGCCCCAAACAAATGAACCGTCATCAGATACTCAGCTGGATCTTGACTAAAATCTCCTCTTGGCCACCATAAGAAACGGACAAAGTTCTTATCTGAGTCAGGCACCTTCACCTGGTAGAACATTTGCCGTATATCTCGCATCAAAACCACTGGCTCTTGCCTGAATCTAGACAAAACTCCGAATAAACTGCTGGTAAGGGTGGGACCTTGCAGGAGTTGACTTGATTTAGTGAAATTCCCATAAAGGTTGCCACACAATCAAACACTACCCGCAACGTATTTTTTCGTGGATGATATAATGGGGAATGTACCAAACCCTGCCTTCAACCCCTCGCAGTTGGTCTTCATGTACATTCTCTGCATATCCTTTACTAATGACATCTTCAACAAAGCTTGTATATTCTTGATTTAATTGTTTTTTTACAAACTGTTTTCTTTTTTTTTCCTTTATTACAAATAACACAAATAGCACAACACAACAAAAAACAACCAAGATAAATAATAATAATAAATTAAGAAAATATATATACAAACAAAACTTACAAGTACTGTGAAGTCTATTAATTGTAGTTGTATAATGTATATATACAAACCGTTTTCTTAATCCAAGCAGTCGTCTCGCCATTGGCAGATTATTGGGCATTGTGGGTTGTTCCTTTCTAAAAGGCAATTTTAGACTGTACTGTCCATCCAGTCCTTTCACAAATTGACTTGCCTTTTCTAAGAATCTCATATCCTCAATAGACATCCCTTGATCTTCATACGTCTTCTTATTAAAATCATGTGTATATTGATTGCACAACAGCTCTTCCAGTTGACATACAGCAATTCTGTTAACTATAGCACTATCAACCCCAACTTGTGAGTCACCTTGCACTGGTCTGTTAATCACCCAGCCAAACACCGTCTTTATGGCATATGGTCCTCCCCCATGGCTATTAATAACTTTCCACGGTTCTAACAATGTGGGGGCATTGCTGCCAATCAATAACTCAAAACTAGCTTTGATATTGGGGACTTGAATGCCAGATAAATATGGCCATTGTGCCAAGTCTTCCTTGGTAACGACATTATATGTTGACACGGGCATTTTGTCCTGAGTAAAAACTTCAGGGAGCTGGTAATAACAATCATCATCAATACCACTAACTTAAAGACTGGTTATGGTATATGCAGGAACAACATTTTCCTGTCCCATAGTTTGCAAGAGAAAACTGGTTCGCCTCCCTCCAACATTCAGTTTGTGCATTAGGGACTCTGAACAGAAGGTGGCGATACTACCTGGATCCAGATATGCATAAGTACAGACAACCTTGTCTCCTTTGATAGACTTGATCTTCACAGGTAATAGAGACAAAACTCCATGCCTTTTTTTTGTTCAATAACGAACACTCCTTCAAAAGTTGCTTGCCAAAACACCATGGACAAGCTGCAACATTTATCTTCTGAACTGCATCATTATCGCTTTGATAAGAATGGTTTATAACTTCACCTGTATAGTCAGATAACTGTGGCAAAGCTACAATTCTTACTTATACAATTCTTCCTTATACAAAGACCTACTTACCCCCTTGGAGCCAACCCTAGTAAATGAGGCGCCTTGAATTTCTCCAAAAACTGAATCAGAGAGAATCTTTACTTCACCCTCGATAAATGAAACAAAGTCTGAGAATTTTGCTCTGTGTTTGTTCTTTTCCAATATATCATGTGGAGCAGCCCACCACCTTTCTCAGATCTTAAATGGCAACTTTGACATTATTGTTCAAATAGCTGTTGGTGTATTCATCTCCTGCATGCAATCAAGATCTGCCATAACATTGTAGCAACTACGCAAAAACAAAGAAGACTTAAGTTTTAACGTCCTCCAACTTAACTGCTGTCCAAGCCAAAGCCTTTTCAATGTATGCACTAGCAACTTTATATTCATTACCAAAATGTTCATGAAGTAATTCCTTACGCCAGGTTCACAGTGAATGCTTTGCATGTGCAGTATGTCTCTGGTGCAGTTTTCTGACGGACCCCAATTCACAACGTGTGCGTTGCGTGTGCGGCACGTCTCCGACCACAGCCAGCTGCGGAGACCGCGAGTTATGCTGGAAGTTATGAGTTCAGACGATAATAACCATGTATACAGAGAACTGCATGTAAAAAGTATGGTAAAAAGCCACGTTTGCCTCTGACCACGATCTCTTGTTTATTTAGAGATTATTTGGTGATTTAACCACGGTTGAAGCCCAAAACTCAACCCTACGTAAGGACACTACGTATATAAATACTTTCATTTTACTCATGTTTAATGCTGTCCAATGTCCTCTGTGACCCCGTGTCCTCAGTTAAGACGGAATGTTTACAGGGATGTGAGCAAGAGGCTGCACAAGTGTTTTGATTTTGAAATTTACCGGATCCTCTTCACTGGACCCAGGTCTGACTTCCTGTCTGGCTTGATCTGCTCTGTTCAACTTTATACCTGATGAATCCAGCATCCGGCAAAAATAGACTTGATAAGTATTTCTGATGGCGCACCGGACACGGAGACATACTGCAATGCAGCCAGTGTGATTGGGCTTTAGCAGTAAGGAAACCACATTCAGGAAGCATATGATGGCAGCTGCAAATCAGTTCTCTAGGCTGCCCTCTAGTAAACTGTTCTAAATAGTAAAGACAATCTGCCTTACTGGCCTTGCCCTCTATGCCTTGCTCAAAGGCCCTGATGAAGGTTCTATACTCCAACGGGTTTCCATCAAATATTGGAATTTCTCTGGCTGGTAAAGACAGGGAGCGTTGCTGTTGCACCAAAGTTGCCGTAATTTCATTTTGCCTTTGCATTATGTCATATAGGCATCTAATGTTTCCATCCCTAGGTGGTAATTCAGTTTGTCCAGGAAAATCAGTTTGTACTTTCTGACATGAAGAAGAGGCAGGTTTTGACACTTCCAGCATAAATAACAGTTACTGTATGTAACTACAGTTCTATGAGTATGTGCGTAGCCCTCTACGGGCTTCGCTAATGGTTATCCACCTGAGGCATTGCCTCGCGCCTGAGAGATCAAAGAACCAACTGCTCCAATCATGGCCGGGGAATGGCACATAGTGCCGGGGCTATATAAGCCCTGTCCCTGCAGTGATCGTCTCCTTTTGAACTAAGCCACAGGAGAAGACGGGCCGCTGGGCATGCAGGAAGAGGGCTACGCACATACTCATAGAACTGTAGTTACATACAGTAACTGTTATGTCTATGTCGTATATGCTGCGCCCTCTACGGGCTTCGCTAATGGAACACCAACGCGAAGGCCGTGGGGATCAATGTACTCCCAGCAGGCCCGGCCTCCACCATGATTAGCGCAACCCAGGGCAACACCAGTCAATAAAACGACCAGCACGCCCAAGGGTGAGAGGACCCAAAAATGGGGCAACAGTGCCCAAAGCCGCCTCTCCCAAGAGCGCCATGACACTGTAACATGCCCGAAAGAAGGCAGGGAGTGCACAAGGTCGCCTCTCCTAAGAGCACCTGCATATCCCAGCTGACAAGAGGTGCATAGGGCCGCCTCTCCCAAGAGCACTCAGCATCCCAAGAACAAAACCAATGCAAACAGTCACAAGCAGGCCGCCTCTCCCAAGAACACCTGCAAAGGACTAACACAACAGCCTACACGCGGCTGCCGCCCAAAACCGAATGGGCGACAGATGCCGCAGACACATCCAACAGATAAGACCGCACGAACGTCGAAGAGGAAGACCAGGAGGCTGCCAAATACACTTCCTCTATTGACACGCCACGAAATAATGCTGTCGAGGCTGCCACCCCTCTAGTAGAGTGCGCCCGAACAGCCACCGGTGGTGGACGTCCCTGTGCCTCATACGCCACCCGAATGGCAAGGCAAATCCAATGGGCCAGGCGCTGGGGGGAAAGCGGAGCACCGCTATTCCCCCTATAACAGCTGATCAGACCATCTGAGTCCAGCCGTGCGATTCAGATAACAAGGCCCTGACCGGGCACGAAAGATGGCACCATTCTTCCACCACTGAAACATGTGGAGGCGGGAAGAAAGGCCTCACCCTAATCACCCTGGACCTGAAGGAAGAAGTGATGACTTTCGGTTGAAAGACAGGGTTAGGCCAGAGCTCCACCAATCCCCCGTCAGCACCAAAAGACATGCAAGACGGGTGCACAGACAAAGCACACAAGTCCCCCGACCTCTTAGCAGAGGAGAGAGCCAGGAGAAGCGAGGTCTTGTATGACAGAAAGCGGAGCTCCGACTGGTCCAAAGGCTCAAATGGGGGGCCAGAAAGCCCCTCCAGCACCACCTGGAGCTCCCATGTGGGGACGGCATGCTGCAAAGGCAGCCTACGCCTATGAGTGCCCTGCAAAAACCGCTTCACCAGTGGGTGGCTACGGGCAGAGACACCGCCAAACCCAGCATGACCAGTCGCAATAGCCGACGCAAAGACCCCAAGAGTCGAAGCGGCCTGACCATCATCAAGAAGATCCTGGAGAAACTCCAGAATCAAGTGAACTGGGCAAGAAGTGGGATCCAATGCCTTCCCTGAACACCACTCAGAAAAGAGCCGCCACCGGACACTGTAAGACCTAGTCGTGGATGGGGCCCTGGCTCCCTGAATAGTGGCAACCACAGTGGGGGGAAGGCCTAAACGCAGGAGCCTCGCCCTCTCAGCTTCCAGACCATGAGCCTGCGCCCCAGCACCGGGCTGGAGCGCAGAGCCCCCCCTGCCTGGATCAGTGCGTTGGGCTGATTTGGGAGGGGCCAAGGGTTCTCCAGCGCCATCTCCACAAGGTCCGGATACCATCTGGCATTCGGGCTGTCCGGAGCCACCACCAGCACAAGCAGGCCCTCCGACCTCACTCTGTGGAGCAGTGCCATGATGAGACGGAGAGGCGGAAAAGCATACAGAGGACCGGCGGGCCACACACGACGGGCCAGCCGTCTACTCCGAGAGGGGGGGCGTCTGACGACCTGAGCGAGAACCAGAGTGGGCACTGTGCATTGTCTACACTGGTGAAAAGGTCGACCACTGGATGGCCGAACCCCAGAGAGCCGTGACCCCCGGGGCTACACTCCATTCGTCTTGGAGAGGGCCCCCTCTGGACATTCTGTCCGCTCCCACATTGAGTACCCCAGGGACGTGACGAGCCCTCAGAGATGAGAGGTGAGTGCTCGCCCACAGCAGAACCTCCGCAGCTTCCCTGTGAAAGGAGGGGGACCTGACCCCCCCTTGTCTGTTCAGGTAGGCCACCACTGTGGTGTTGTCCGACTGGACCATGACGTGACGACCCTTCAGCTGCAGGGCAATGTGCAGGAGCACCTTCCGCACCGCTGTCATCTCCAGGAGATTTATGTGCTTCAGAGGCGAGGCCCAGGACCCGCCCACTGAGCACTGTCCCAGCACGCCGCCCCAGCCGGTTAGGGAGGCATCCGTAAACACCTCCATGTAGCGTGGGACACACCCTAACTGGACACCCATTGGAAGGTGTCCCGGGGTCATCCAAAACTTGATGTCGCTCCGTGCAGTCGGAACGACCCACACCTGCCACAACCGGTCTCGAACAGGGTGGAGTCTGAGGCATGAAAACCAACTCTGGAGACCCCTCATGTGCAGCAGACCCAGGTGGACAACAGGATGAGCTGCAGCCATCATGCCCAGGAGGGACCGGACATAGTGAGATGGGACCTGTGGTCTGTCCAAGACCATCTGCCCCAACTGCGCCAGTGCCACCTGTCTCTCGGTGGAGAGTGAGGCACGCATTATCTGCGAGTCCAGGTACAACCCCAGATACGTCACCTCTTGGGCAGGGCGCAACGCACTCTTCTCCAGATTCACCACAAAGCCCAACCCGGCAATGTGGTTCAACAAGGTCATTGTGTGAGCCTTGGCCTCCTGCGGGGACGAGGCCAGAATGAGCCAGTCATCGATGTAGATCAAGATCCTGAGACCCTGACGACGCAGCGGTTCCAGTGCTGCCTCCACACACTTGGAGAAGGTGCGTGGGGCCAGGGAGTAGCCGAAAGGGAGACGGTGATACTCGAAGCGCCTGTCCCCCACTGCAAAGCGCAGAAATTTCCTATGTTCCGGAACAATGGGAACATGGAAATAAGCATCCCTGAGATCCACAGACGTCATCCAATCGCCGGGCCTGACACACTCTAGAAGCTGTCTGACCGTGAGCATGCGGAACGGCCTCGTCACTATGTGACCGTTTAGGAGACGCAGGTCCAAAATCGGTCTCACACCGCTGTTCTTTTTGGGAACCAGGAAATAGGGAGAATAAAAACCTTTTCCTGCATCCTGGGGTTCCACCTCCGCAATAGCGCCACACAGCAGGAGCGATTCTATCTCGTCCCAAAGGGCTGCAGTCTCCGCAGGGTTGCACAGTCTCGTCCCGCGAATGCCGCCGAAAGACGGGGGCCGTCGGGCAAATTGCAACGCGTAGCCTCTCCTCAGTGTCCTGTTCAGCCAGGGCATCAGAGGGAGGTCCAGGCCCCTCCAAGCGCGATAAAACTCCGTCAGAGGGCGCACCGCTGACCCAGGGGAAAAATCTGGCCTGCCCACTGACTCCGACCCGAGACGTGGGGGGCCCACCTCGAAAGGGCTGCGAGTCCCCGGGGGACCGCAGTGTCGAAGTGGAAGAAGCCGACACATGGCTAGACATACCGGGAGTTCCCGAACGTCTGGAGCCACCTTCCCCTGGAAGAGGATGGACAAGCTTGCGTCTCTTACTGGCCACAAGATGAGAAACGCGGGGAGCACAGCGCTTCCCTCCTCTGGGCAGTTTAACACAGTCCCGGGGGAGGGCGAGCCCCAGCAGACGACTGCTCCCTCTCACGTCCGCAACAGGACGCCGCTCCGTCACCTCAGCGGCCAAGGTTGATGGAGAGGAATCAGCGAGCCTGGGCAAGCCACCAACGGCCGTCCTCCTGCGCTGTGCTGCACCCATCGGCACACTTGGAGCCACGAGCGTAACACTACTCCACAGGGTCGAGCGTGGAGGAGGAACAGAATGAACCCCATTAGCACAATGCACGGAAGCAACGGCAGACACTCTCAGCGCGCCCGCTTCATTCTGCCGTGAAGAAGTGTGCTCTCCAATGTGACAGCAGTCCCCGGGAAGCGAGATGAGGCCCGACGAGGGCCTGTCCGCTCTCACGTCCGCAAAAAGCCGTTGCTGCGTCACCTCAGCGGCCACGCTCGGCGACGAAGAAGCAGCGGGCTGAGGCATCCCGTCACGTTTTGTCATGGCCGCCGGCACATACATCAGCAGGGGAGAATCCCGGGCATGATGATCCACCAGCGCAATACGCCTCCGCGGGGTCGAGCGCGGGGCGCGCACATGAGGCACAGAATGACCCTCATACCTGCTTCATGCTGTCGTGAAGAAGTGTACTCTTTATGGAGAATGTAACGGGCCATACAGCCTTTATTAGAATAAGTGGACGAGTGTCCCCCTCCCCGCTGAACAGAAGTAGGGCGGCGGACCGGCTTGGAGTGGCTCTCTTTCCGCTGTGACACCTCCGCAGGCAGCGCCGGAGCTGGACACACTGGCGCCGTGGGACCTTGTCTGCGTGGAGAGGCAGAGGGGCGGCTCCGCCAAGCGCGAGCAGGTTGCCGCTGAGGGGGCCGCGGGTCCCGCGGGTCCCGCTGGGGCCGGAGATGTGGACTAAGCTGTGCCGAGGCCCTAGATGCAGATTCCAGGCGGTCAATCAAGGCCTGGATGTCCGGACCGAACAGAGAGGCCGTGGAGAGCGGCAAGTCCAGGAGCTGACGCTTCTCCTGCTCTTTTAAAGAGGACAGACCCAGCCACAGATGCCTGTATCCGAGCTGGGCTGCACACATAGATCGGCCACCGTCAATAGCCAGAGCCTGGGACATGCAGAGAAAGGCCGCCGTAGTGGTCTGCACCTCCTCCAGCTCCGCCGGAGACAGTTCCATGCACCTATGCACCAGACTGTCCAGCGAGCCCGCGAGGAAGGCCATGTTGTTCGCGAGCGCCACGACCTGTGCAGCGTTCGCGTAACATCGGTCCATAACAGAAGCCGCCACGCTATCCCACTCAGAGGGGAGAGATGACTTCCCGCCGGGCCACGGAGAAGAGGAGGGGAGCAGGCACATCCTGACCCCATCCTCAATAGGCGGAACGCCTGACTCCCAGCTCCAGCCCTGCACCGTGCAATATGGCCTGTACCCCAGTGCAGGGCGCTTGGCTGAGAGAGGATGGGCCCATTCTCTCTTGGCGAAGTGCATGATGGGCTCCATCTGCGGGCAGATCATCACGGGCCGAGGTCTGGGACAAGAACACATGCCGCAGGTACGAAGCTCGACGCCGGAGGGCGAAGTCATATTGAGCGGTGAGTAGCGACGAAATCCTAATTCTTGTTGATGTCGGGAAGTTTGTTCTGAAAAGAACGTTGCTCTCTCAAGCGCTGAGTGAAAAAAGGAGACGATCATAGCGATCATCAGCTTATATAGTCCCGGCACTATGTGCCATTCCCCGGCCATGATTGGAGCAGTTGGTTCTTTGATCTCTCAGGCGCGAGGCGATGCCTCGGGTGGATAACCATTAGCGAAGACCGTAGAGGGCGCAGCACATATGACATAGAACTGTTTGCTGTCCACCTGATCCTTTAGGGTGAACTTCCAAATAATCTTGATCCGGCTGAGTTAACATTTGGTCCTTTTCATAAAGCAGTTTACTTCCAGTATTTGGTTTGTATTCTCTTGCCAGTGGGTTCAGATTGTATGCAAATGAATCTGGCTGACTATTCCCTTCTATACATGTCTCCATGGTCTTTGATGTAGCTTTAGAGCCACCATTGGTATCTGCAGCTTGGAGTACTTTCAACTTAGCTGTTGATGTAGCTATTTGGGCATCCAACTCCAGCTGTTGTTTTCTTCCTTTCAGCTGCTGTTCCTGCTCCTCTATCATATGTTTCTCCTTTAACGCTGCTGCACGAGCAATGAGTGAAGCCCTCTTGGACTCTGCAAAAAGACGTGCAGAAGCGGTAGAAGTACGACTTTGGAGGCTTCTCCTGCTGTGCTTGCTTGAAACATTGCTAGCAATATTTGAAACAATATCCTCAGGACGAATGATATCAACCTCCTTTTCATATTCACCACTTCCGATATACCTTTATCACTATTGCCCCTTTTCAGTATATACTGCCAGTTTTGAAAATCATTCATAAATTCATTATTTACAATCATTTTTGCTTTAAACCATGTTTCATGTTTGTCTAATTCATGGTCATGCAACAAAGCAATTAAAGAATTGTGGCAGGATTTAGCATCCTCACATAAAGCAACAAACTTTTCAAAAGTACATTTTACCTCAGTTTGACAATCATTTTACTTACATATTACTAGCTTTATTTAACTTAGCTCGTCTTATATTTTGTAGTTCTATTTTTTCACACAAAGCTTTAGTAGTTAACTTAATGACTGGTTTAGGTTTATTCAATTCCCCATTGTCCTCTGACTCCTTTAACGCCCCACAGTCATTGGCGTTGCCAGCGGTAGCCCCATCAGTGGTGGCCTCGTTCGCTTCCGCATTCATGTCCTCTGTAAATTCATTGTTCGCAAACGCGCAAACGTAACGCAACAAAGTCAAAACCAAAGTCATGGTTTTGTCTTGGCTACCAAGCTTGGATTTATGCCGATAAATGTGCACACAAAATTAAATGGCCATTATTATTGAGTAGCGCTACTCATACCTTAGCTCTAGACAATCCCACTTAGCTATTCACCCCTGCAGGATAATATGTAGGATGAGTCGACCCTGGTCCCCTGCAACACTGCTTCAGCTCGCTCAGGCAGCCAGTGTTCAGCAACAAGACTGAGCAGTGCAGCAGTTTTGACAATGTTGTCTTTCCTCATAGCCGCCAACATATCTGTGGTGGCGCAGCCTGACCGTGTCCGAAGCACGCTGCCATGGACAAACACATCCTCACCCGTAGTCTTAGGTTTATCTTTATTTTACTACAGCATATTCTCTGCCCATAACACACATGGTCAAATCTGTTGGCCTACCTGGCACACACACACACACCTGGTGCTGGTGACCCCTTAATTAATAACAGTTCAGCAGCTAATAACTGCCATCCAGAGCTCAAATTAAAAATTGCATGTGAATGCCAACCAAACAAACACAAAAACAACATCAAATAAAATGGCTACAGTGGGGATGAGGTTTTGATGTTGGTGTGCTGTGCCTTTTTTTTCTCCACACACAGCGTTGTGTGTTCCTTCCAAACAACTCAACTTTGGTTTCATCTGTCCACAGAATATTTTGCCAGTAGTGCTATGAAACATCTAGGAGCTCTTTTGCAAACTTTAAACGTGCAGCAATATTTTTTTTGGACAGCAGTGGCTTCCTCTGTAGTGTCCTCCCATGAAGTCCATTCTTGTTCAATGTTTTACCTATTGTAGATTTGTGAACAAAGATGTCAGCTTGTGCCACAGATTTCTGTAAGTCTTTAGCTCACACTCTAGGATTCTTCTTTACCTCATTGAGCATTCTGTGTCGTCTTTACAGGACGACCACTCCTAGGCAGTGTGGTCACAGTATTGAACCTTCTCCATTTATAGACAGTCGCTCGTACCATGGACTTATGAACATCAATGCTCTTAGAGATACTTTTGTAACCCCTGTAGGTCTTCTGAGAGCTCTTTTGTACGAGGTATGGTTCACATCAAGTAATGCTTCTTCAGAATGGCAAATTCAAAACTGGGTGGCATTTTTTATTGGTCAGGGCCACTTTAAGCCACTCCTCCAATCTTCTCACACTGCTTGGACCCCAGGTTGACTGACACCTAACTCCAATTAGCTCTTGAAGAAGTCACTAGCCTAGGGGTTCCAATACTTTTTTTATCCTGTACTGTGATTGTTTAATATAAATGCTCAATAAAAACATGAGAAAAAAATTTCTTTTTTCTTTTTTTTTTTTGCAGCATTAGTTTAAGCAGACTGTGTTTGTCTATTGTTGTGACTTAGATGAAGATGAGATCACATTTTATTACCAAATCATGCAGAAATCCTATGCATCATATTTTTATCATTTTGACATATTGTCAACAGTGTTGGGCTGTAATTAGATAACGTTTTTAGTACATAGTAATTGTTATTACGTGTTATAATTTCAAATAGAGTAATTAGATTGTAGTTACAAGCCCAAGTAACGTTACCATTGCGTGACATTTTGCAGACAGGATAAGAGTAGGCCGGGTGCCAGACCCACCCCACACAATATTTTTGCTACCTTTTTCTCACTATTATTTTTGATTAGTCTATACCTTGGGCCATTAGGAGTTTGAAATCATTTTTTCCAACTCAGCCCCATTTGGTCCCAGGACCCCAAAAAACACTTTTTCAGGACAAGTGTGAGTTATATGCAGAGCCACAGAGTCATAATATATGTAGGCCTTATTTTTCTGTTTCCAAATATCAAACAATTTATTGGCAAAAATATAAAAAATGGCCACCTTACTGACAAATTGAAATTTAAATCAAATCAAATTTATTTATAAAGCACATTTACAAAGAGCAAAGCTGACCAAAGTTACAAACTGTTACACTGTGACACTGTCATTGGAATGACTGTTTCATATGAAAAATAAAATAAAATAAAAATCATCAGTTCATTAGCTACAGATTAAGCTCAAGATGAGCTCTGTATCTCATCAGGGTAGGCTGTAAATATCAAGTTCCATCATTCATAGGCTTTGGACTATTTGGCAGATTATTGTAAAATTTTACTACTTTTTAACAGTGTCAGGGCTTTTAATATGTGTAGCCATCGGTTTGTGTATTTTTTTTTTATCTGTAAAAATCTAAAACTCCTAAAACACCCCAACGTTAACCTTCCACATCTTCAGTAAAGACGAACAAGAATAAAACCTACCTTCGTGTTAGAGGCTGCTGGTGGCCAGTCGCAGGACAGACACAGAGACAACAGCAACCTTCTGTCAGTCTGCCCCAGGGCAGCTGTAGCTCACCACCACCAAGTGGAAGGGTTGTGTTCTCACTCGCTGGTCCGGAGCACTCGGTGCTCACCTGTGTTGATGATGTCATTGGTCTGGTTCGAGTTCACATTGAGCTCTGTCAAATGAACTAAACTAACTGAGAGAGCAGTAACAATCCTGGCCTGTAGGGGGCAGTGTGCCAGTATTTACTGAAAGAAACTGGCAAAGAAGGAAACCCTGCTCATCTATTGGTCTTCAGCTGAATATATCTCAATAATTTCATAAGGCGCACTTTAATTTTTAAATATTAAATATCATTAAATATTTAAATATTTAATGAAATACTGGGTTTAGAGCAGCGATCTCGGCTGAACACAGCTGTGGATTCTCTGTGAGCAGGCACGTGCAGAGACTTCTGCAGGGGCAGGTGCTCAAAGCGAAAAAGGGGCACATACGTATAACCAGATTTTAAAACACTGTTGTGTTAGGACTGTGGCAAGCAAGACTCTCACACAACTATTACATTTCTGTGTATACTATGAAATATTGCAATACGGTAAGGCTGAAGCTATACATTTTTAATACAATTTTGGGAAAATAGTAAAAAACTAATGAACATATAAAATGTATAGAAAACACACACTGCATGACACTAAACTAAATAATGTAATTTTATCCATGCTCTGACAAGATGAGAAATATTCCCAGCACTGAGGAAGTCCTTAGACAGTTTAGTAATAAATTAAATAAGTTATGTGGGAACAAGATTTTGGGACATCACATTTTTTCTTTTCAGATCACATTTTACCAGCTCCCATTACCAACTAGTTCATATTTTTGCACAATTATAGCAAATTCTCGCAATTTAATTGCATTAAAATGCGTAAATGCTAACTGCAATCCGTTATTTATAAGCAACCCGGTCTAAAAATAAAAAGATTTTATGCTAACAACAATCACAAAGCATTTTATGGAAGCATTTTGTAAATATCTAGGTGGTTAGCAAGTAGCGGTCAAAAGCTCCGTATTTAAACAGAAATTATCTAACGTGCGTGCGTAATACTTTCATGGCTTTGTCTCACAAATCACGCGACACGAACAGCTCACTCACCGCTTCTTTCATTCCCAGTGACTGTGCTGGGTTTAAGTTCTGGAATCGGGACCAAAAAAATGATAACAGCCCTCTTTATTGGCTCCGCAGTTCGCTCTTTCTCCTCTGTTTTCAGCTGCGCGAGGGGCACAAGACTGCTGCGCAACTGAGGCAAAAGGTTAAAGGTCACGAGGTACTGGCGGTTGTGTTATGTCATTTATTTCAAATTATTAATAATTAATGAATGAATAAATGTCCTTATGAAGAGCCACATGAGGGCTTAAAGCCCCCCCCCGCACGTGCCTGTCTGTGAGTAATATGAAATCTGTGTTGTTTTAGCAGTGTTTTCACATAATGTTAGCAACCTTTTAAATACATTTCTGTACAGCAGGGGCGGACTGGGACAGAAAAACAGCCCTGGAGTCTGCCCATCCCCCCCCCCCCCAAAAAAAAAAAAAAAAAAAAAAATTGCGAAGTTACAAAAAGCACAATTCATGGTTGCACAATGTAAAAAAATAATAAAATAAATACATTTAAAAAAAACTGACTGATCTGACTTCTAAACCAGGACTAAACCACACATGGTCCACATATCAAATTCAAGTCCCTAAACTTGAATCATCAGGTTTAGGCCTGGTTTTGTACAGGTTTAGTTCCAGATTTGAATCTGATTTGATTCTGGCACAGACCTGATTAAGACCTGGTTTTGTCCCTGTTTAGACCTAGTTTAAACCTGGTTTAGCTATAGTTTTGGACAGCTTATACCTATTTTAGTTAGGGTTTAGTCTTGGTTAGACCTGGTTGTGTCATGTTTTAGATATAGTTTAGACCTGGATTACACTATGACTTATTATTGGAGGGCTTGGGAACATCCCTGGATTTAATTCACATTAGATATAGTTGCAATAGTAGGTTTAAAAGCTGTCATCTGGACTTGGTTTTAAAGTTGAAGACGTTTCACCTTTTATCCAAGAGGCTTTCTCAATTCTGAAATTTGATTTGGCTGTAAGAGAGCTCTCTTTAAAACCAAGTCCAGATGACAGCTTTTAAACCTACTATTGCAATGGAATCAGCCTGGATGAATGAGAGTCTTCACAGACATATTAGATATAATATTCTTATTATTCATATTGTTATTGTTATGATAGTGTTTTAGAGCTATGTATAGGAGGTGGAATAAATATGTCGTAGCCTAAATAGCTATGAAAGCCCTGTGTTTCATACAGTAAGCTATACTCACCACTTGCTCTGTACACAGCTCTAACTGAGGTAAAACTTCATCTGGTTCTGTGGGTCCCTGAGCCTGAGCAGTGCTGGGCCCCCACCACCGCACTCTCAGCCTCTTCATCCTCATGTTGTGCTGTACTGGTGGATGTGGCTGTAGCACTGCTGCTGTCAAACACTTCTGTTATATTTTTACACTTGGACGCCTCACATGCAAGCGACTTAAGCTTCTTTTCCCTGACTTTCTCTGCTCCGCCCTTCTCCTTTCGTTTTATTAACCGTTTTTTATCCATTACGTAAACGCACCGCAGCCTCTGCTCACGCGCCACCGCCGTCTTCACGGCCGCCTGTCGGCTGCTTCTTGCGCGCTTGTTCGAGTGCCTGACTGCATTGAGTGGCTGCAGCTGTTCTGCTTTCTTCTTCTACTCCGCTGTTGCGCATCAGCGCAGCTGCGCCCTCTCTGGTCTGGTTGTGTTGTGTTTATGGAGTCAATGTAAAACGGCCCACCGGCCGTCTCAGCGACCGGCCGTTCTGTGATCCTCCAGAATGCACAGATGGCCAGTCCGCCCCTGCTGTACAGTATATAGTATAGTATAGTATAGTATATTTTCTTATAGTCACGTTAGAATCGCATATGTTTCTATGCCCTGGGTAAACAGTGGTGTTCCAGCCATTATGTGCGTCATGAGTGGGTGTGAATGGGTATGAGTGGGTGTGTCATGGGCCCTGCATGGTGCAGGGCATATAATGAGCTCAATGGGACAGGTGTGTGTGATTGGGACTGGGTGAGCAGACAGTTTTTGACCACGCGTAGCCATGTCTGTTCTTGTTCTTTGATTTAGTTATTTACAATAAAGTTGATCGAATTGTACATGATGGAGTGCGCGCGTCAATTCCAGCAAACCCAGTCATAGTGGCGTTGAGTAGCTTTAGTCACTACACTAAGTCAAAAACTCGCTCAAGATGAAACGCGTGAGTTCCAGCTATTGGTACAGCTGCTTCGGTGTTTCGGCCTCGTAATGAAAGAAGAATGGATTCTCGGCCAACAAGTTTGTGATCAGTTCTGAATGAATGAATGAGACGACTGTGAGCAGGTCAGTGTCATTCATACACTCACACAAAGAGTGAGAGCCCAGGCGATCTACCGTAAAGTCGTGAGTAATCGAGTGGTGCCTTTTCATATAATTAATAATGATGAAAAATACGCCAAACAAAATTGTGGATGATGCGCATTTGCCACTGGAGACCGCGGATGAAGATGGCAACCAGGCGGGTTTTAATGCCGGTGATGAAGCGCACGGTGGCGACTCGAACGCGTTTAATGCGGACATGGCGTCGGGCACAAAATCAAATACAAAACGACAAAGACAGCTTACAATGAAGGCGCTCATGGATAAAGTTGAAACCCTGCAAAAATCCAGAAAAGTAATGTTTAATAAAACAAGCAAATTAAAGGCGGTTATTGTTGAATTGATGACTGACCGAGATTGCGAAAATGAAGTGAAATGTACGTTTGAGAAGTATAAAAGTATGTGTAACGAAATTAAAACTATTAACGATACTTTGCTGGGTTTGTTGCCTGAAGAGGAGGCTGAGAAACATGTCATTTGGTATAAAGCTAAAATGCTGAGTGTCAATGATTTTATGAATGAAGTGGCTGACAAATCCTGACGGTGATAATGTGGCTGTGAGCGAAGTGGAGGTGCTACCTATTGACAGTGTGTCAAACATTGAGTCCAATGTCTCTCGTAAATCCTCAAGGTGCAGCAGCAGTCGCAGTTCAAAAAGCGGATGCTCCTCTATTTCATCCAAACGAGTACAAGCAAAGGCGGAGAGAGCTGCGCTAGAGGCGCGCGCAGCCGCGTTAAAGAAAAGGCACGACTTGGAGGAGCAAGCGGAGCAATTAAGGAGAAAACAGGAGCAACTTGAACTGGACACAGAAATAGCAGTTTCTACTGCCAAATTGGCTGTTTTAATGAATAATGATCGACACAGTGCAATAACAAAGGCAACGGGGTCATGTGTGAAAATGAGAGCAAAACCTAAAGGAAATTCCGAGCCTCTTAATCCCAATGCAGTGTCGTTTAATCCAATGGAAAGGATCCATAAATTATCTGCAAATTATGATAATGTACAAGCATTTCCAAAACTGGATCTACAGGCATGTGGCACAACAAACCAATCAAATGTGGCAGAAATTCAAATACAGCAGGATTCAAATCCATGTATTCCTTTTTCTCAAAAACAAGACGGCAATTTTTATGACTTGTTGCACAAGCAAAATCAAATAACTGAGCTTCTTGTCCAGCAGCAAAATTCAAATTCTCTGCCAATAAGAGAAATTCCCATTTTTGATGGAAACCCGCTCTCTTTTCAAACCTTTATCAAAGCCTTTCAATATTGTGTGGAGAGTAAAACCAATAATAGGGGAGATTGTCTATACTACCTCCAACAGTATACAAGGGGGCAGCCTCAAGAACTTGTACGGAGCTGTCAGCATATGGCCCCTGATAAAGGATATACAAAGGCAATGGAACTATTATATGAGCATTTTGGGAGTGAATTGAAAATCTCAGCTGCCTATGTGGACAAGGTGCTTGGTTGGCCTTTGGTGAGGCCTGAGGATGTCAAAGGTTTACAAGCTTATTCGCTTTTCCTAAGAGAGTGGTGCACTGCTATGGAGGAGTTTGAATATATAAAAGAGCTTGATATGCCAGCTAACATGAGAGCTGTTGTTCAGAAACTCCCGTATAAATTAAGAGAGAGGTGGCGAACAAGAGCCAGTGAATTGTTAGAGTGCTACAAACGCAGAGCTTGTTTTATGGATATTGTTCTGTTTGTTGAGAAGCAAGTCAGAATTGTGTCTGACCCCATTTTTGGAGATTTGCAGGACAGTAATAACGTAAAAACAAGCAAGACTTGCATAAAGAACAAATCACCATCAAGGACCAGAATTAAGGGAAACAGTTTTGCTACAAATGTAATCACAGCTGACCACAATTCTGAAGATGCTATTCAAACTGTGAAGCCCAAGTTAATTAAATCAAAGTGTCTGTTTTGTTTAAAGGATCATGAGGTAGAACAGTGCCCTCTGCTGGAGAAGAAGTCTCATAGAGAAAAAATAAGCTTCCTGAAAGAAAAAGGTGTGTGTTTTGGCTGCTTATGCGTTGGGCATATTAGCAAATATTGCGAGAGGCGCATTAGTTGCAAAATATGTGGCCATAAACATCCTACTGTTCTTCACTTTGATAAAAGGCCAAAGGACACGGACACAAACACACCAAAGACGGGCTCAGTGGACACACTTATTACAACTTGTGGTCATACAGGAGCTGGCAGCAGTGATGGCATTTTGTCTATATTACCAGTCCAAGTAAAATCGTCAAAGGGTGATAAAATCATAAACACATACGCTTTTTTTAGATCCGGGAAGCACGTCAACGTTTTGTTCCGAGAGTTTAATGAAAAGATTGAAACTTAATGGAACTAAGGCCAACATTCACATTCGTACAATGGCTCCTGAACAGAGAGTCTCCACATATGTCCTAAGAGATTTGGAGATTGCTGGTTATGGTGATGATGCATTCTATAGTCTGCCTGATGTTTATACTCAGAGGAAAATGCCTGTCTCAATAAAAAACATATCACAAGAGGAACTGGAAAAATGGACATATTTGAACAATGTCTGTATTCCTCAGATTCAAGCTGATGTTGAACTGTTAATTGGAACCAACTCTTCGAAGTTAATGGAACCCTGGGAGGTTGTTCATAGTGTTGGAGAAGGACCATATGCTATAAAAACCTTACTGGGATGGGTGATCAATGGGCCGATGAGAGGAAGCAGCAGTGAGCAGAATGGTTGCTTTGTGGTCGCTGTGCATAGAACGTCAGTTGATAAACTGGAGGAGTTATTGGTAAATCAGTACAATCATGATTTTAATGAGTTATCAGGTGGACAGGAAGAGATGTCATTTCAAGAAAGGAGGTTTATGGATATTGTAACCAATTCTGCTAAGCTGGAAGATGGTCATTATAAGATGAAGCTTCCTTTTAAAATAACCCCGTTGTATTTCCAAATAACATCTGTTTAGCCCAACAGAGGATGCATGGTCTAAAGAGAAGGTTCCTGAGGGACAAGGAATTTCACTGTGAATATACGCAATTCATGGAGAATGTTATCAACCAGGGATATGCTGAGAGAGTTCCACAAAATCAACTTAAAAAAGCTGATGGCAGTGTGTGGTATATTCCACATCATGGAGTGAGACATCCTCGGAAAAAGAACTTACGAGTGGTATTTGATTGTGCAGCTGAGTTTAAAGGAGTGTCTCTAAACAAACAACTATTACAAGGCCCCAATTTGACCAGCTCTTTAATGGGGGTATTGACAAGGTTCAGACAGGAGCCGGTGGCTGTTATGGCAGATATAGAGGCTATGTTCCATCAAGCCAGGGTGGATGAGGAGCATACTGACTTTCTACGATTCCTGTGGTGGCCAGGGGGAGACACAGAACAAGATCTTGTGGAGTATCGCATGAGGGTCCACCTTTTTGGTGCAACATCCTCTCCCAGTTGTGCCTGTTATGCCCTTCGTAAAACAGCAGAAGACAACAGCCATAACTTTGCTCCCGAAGTAATAGACACACTTTTTAACAATTTCTATGTGGATGATCTTCTCAAGAGTTTGCCAACAGAATGTGAGAACCATCAGCATGGTTGATACTCTTGTTAAATTATGTATAAAGGGAGGATTTCATCTCAGCAAATGGATGAGTAACAGTCGTGAAGTCTTATTTAATGTGTCAGTGGAGCACCGTTCAAAATATGTATATGAGCTTGATCTGGACAGAGATAAGTTGCCAATGGAGAGGGCCCTTGGCCTTTATTGGTGTGTAGAGACTGATGTGTTCTGTTTCAAACAAGCAGTTAAAGAACAACCATTTACAAGAAGGGGCATTCTTTCAGTTGTGAGCTCTGTATACGACCCTTTGGGGTTTTTGGCACCTTTTACACTCAGAGCAAAGTTCATCTTGCGAGAGCTGTGTTGCATGAAGTTTTGCTGGGACGATCCTGTACCTCAAGCCTTGCAGTTGCAGTGGGAACACTGGTTGGCTGACCTTGAAAGGGTGGAAGACTTTAAGGTTAGCAGATGTTTTAAGATAAAGGATTTTGGACATGCTGCAAAGGTGCAGTTGCATCACTTTGCAGATGCGAGCCAAGATGGATATGGCACTGTCAGTTATATAAGGCAGGAAAGGGATGATGGTGTTCATGTTGCCTTTGTAATTGGGAAGGCTCGTGTGGCACCTTTTGAAACAGATGACCATACCACGCATGGAGCTAACAGCTGCTGTTCTCGCTGTCCGTGTTGATAAATTCCTTCAAAATGAGCTGCAGCTTGAACTGGAGAAGTCTGTATTTTGGACAGACAGCACTTCAGTCCTCCGGTATATCAGAAATGAAGATAAGAGATTTCATATATTTGTTGCTAATCGAGTAGCTGCTATCAGAGATGCATCAGATGTGTCACAATGGAGATACGTACCTACAGCACAAAATCCAGCTGATGATGCATCAAGAGGACTGAGAATGGAACAGCTGTTAATTAAAAGTAGATGGATTGAAGGACCGCAGTTTCTGCAAAGGCCTGAAAGGAATGGCCGCTCACCAGGTTGGATGTAAACATTGTTGATGGTGATCCAGAGGTAAAAAGAGACCCGCTGGTGAATTTTGTTGTTGCAAATGACAGCCTAAATCCCACTCGTCAGTTGCTACTGCACTTTTCTGATTGGACAAGGCTTAAAGTTGCTGTGGCATGGTTCCTGAAGTTAAATGCTCTGTTGAAGATGAGCTGTGACAGGAGGAAAATGTTGAATAAGGCTCTGCTAGACGCCAAAGCTGTTGACGTGGAAATGAAACAGTGGAAAAGTGCATTTAGAGGACAAGGCTTGAAAGTGGAGGATGTAAGGGAGGCGGAGGCAGCCATCATTCGTTTCACCCAGCAGGAAACCTTCCTAAGTGAAATTGAAACTTTGATATCTGGTGATTCTGGGGTGAAAAGGGAGAGCCCTATTTGTAAGCTGGATCCATTCCTGCAGGAAGGATTAAGAGTTGGTGGGCGTTTGAGAAGGGCTGCTATGCCTGAGAGTAGAAAACATCCTGTTATATTACCGAAGAATAATCATGTATCCTCTCTGATTTTGAGGCACATTCACTGTCAGTTGGGCCATGCGGGCAGAAACCATATTCTTTCAAGTCTGCGCAGAAACTATTGGATTGTGAGTGCTAATGCTGCTGCTAGAAAGATCATCTCGAGCTGTTCTGTTTGTAGGCGTCAAAGAGGAAAATTAGTGGAGCAAAAAATGGCAGACTTACCAGTTGAGAGAATTACTCCGGACCTACCTCCATTTTCCAATGTTGGTGTCGACTACTTTGGGCCTGTGGAGGTGAAAAGAGGAAGAAATCTGGTAAAGCGCTATGGAGTGATATTTACATGCATGGCTTGCAGAGCGGTACACCTTGAGGTTGCTTACTCATTGGATACGGACTCATGTATTAATGCTTTGAGAAGGTTTGTTTGCAGACGGGGCCAGGTCACACACATACGATCAGACAATGGGACAAACTTCACAGGAGCAGAGAAGGAGCTAAAAAGGGCTGTTGCTGCTTTAGATCATGATAAAATTCAGAGAGCCTTTCTCAGCCAAGGAATTAACTGGAGCTTCAATACACCAGCAGCATCTCATCACGGAGGAGCCTGGGAGCGCATCATTGGGATGATAAGGAGGATACTTACCTCAGTGTTGAGGCAGCAGACTTTGAATGATGAAGGCTTTCATACAGTGTTATGTGAAGTGGAGACAATTTTAAATGATCGCCCAATAACAAAACTGTCGGATGATCCATGTGATTTAGAGGCTCTGACTCCAAACCATTTGCTAACCATGAAAGGCAAGCCAGTGTTACCAGTTGGCCTGTTTGATGCCACGGATTGCTACCTAAGGAGAAGATGGAAGCAGACTCAGTATATTTCCGACTTGTTTTGGAAAAGGTGGATACGGGAGTATCTACCATTATTGCAGGAGCGGCACCAGTGGATTAAGAAGAGGAGAAATCTCATTCCAGGGGACATTGTGCTGATAGCGGACCCTACAGCTCCCCGCAGCTCTTGGCTGCTGGGTAGGATCATGGAGACCTTTGTTGATAAAAGGGGATTAGTTCGTTTGGCACGTGTGAAGACCAGGACTAGTGTTTTGGAAAGGCCTATTACAAAACTTTGCCTTTTGCAAGCGGCACAGTAGGCTTCTGTGGACTGGCATTTAATGACTTTTGACTTTAATAGGTGGTCTATTGGACTCTGGCCAAAGGATGAACATTTTAATTAAATAAATGAATTATGGATTTTAATGGACAATTTAAAGATGTTTTATTGCATAATGGCTTAATTAATGTATGATTTGGAATTGTTTTTGTATTTTGCCAAATAACAATTAGGAGCCGGAGTGTTCCAGCCATTATGAGTGGGTGTGAATGGGTATGAGTGGGTGTGTCATGGGCCCTGCATGGTGCAGGGCATATAATGAGCTCAATGGGACAGGTGTGTGTGATTGGGACTGGGTGAGCAGACAGTTTTTGACCACGCGTAGCCATGTCTGTTCTTGTTCTTTGATTTAGTTATTTACAATAAAGTTGATCGAATTGTACATGATGGAGTGCGCGCGGTCAATTCCAGCAAACCCAGTCATAGTGGCGTTGAGTAGCTTTAGTCACTACAAGTGGTGTGAACACACCCTGATTTCACGCGTACCAGAGTTGTTGGTACAGACTTGTTTGGTACACACCTGCACCTGAGTCTGACTGCGTGTTCACACCTGCTCAAACAATCTTTGCCAGAAAACAAGCCAGAGTTTGATTAAAGCAAACCAAACATAGCAAGTGTGAACACACCTAAGTGAAGGAATAATAGACTAATGCGCTTTGTGAAGCTTAAGAACTTGTTGGACTGGTAGAGACTAGGTTCAGATCGGTCTTGAGTGGTTTTAGACCATCCTGTGAAAGTGTTTTTTGTTTTTATTTGTTCCTCCTAACCCTAAATAGCCTGAAGAAATCTAAAATGAAAGCTGACCCCTAGCTGGGTCTCAGGAGGGAATGCAGGCGTAGAGTTCCTATCCATCTTTTAGGTAAATAGAAAAATGAATTGCTTTAATAAAGGCCCATTGTAACTGATATCATCACACGAGGACATTATATCACAAATACAAAGTCCCCAATGTAGTTTGTTAGTTATAGAAGCTCACAGTACAAACACATTTTACCTGTACATCTCTGCCAGGTCATAGTTCACAGTGGTCGACCTGGCACCCTGATGTGTGGGACAGTTTATCATTTTACAAACATTAATTATCCTCAATCCATCCAAGACTGAGCACTATAAATGAAAACTGCAAGCAATTAATTAAGCAATACAACATTGTGTTTCAGTAAATATTCAGTGCCTGTCCAAAGCTTGACTGATTTAAGTCCACATCCCATTTTTTAGCCCCTTAAATTTCAAACTAAACAAGCTATAAACTTTACTGACAAAATAGCCTATAACTACTATAATATACTATAAATAACTACTGCTACTTCTGATTCTTTCTTGAACAACAACCTTTATTTTAAACAAAAAATGATGCCACAGTGTAACTAAGAGTAGGCCCCACCACAATTTTATGAGAGGACTTGATTTGCCAGAACCTCAGCCAACTTCACATCACAACATGCAAGGTGCACAGTCATTTATTTAACTACTGGGTATGCATCTCAAAGAGTTACACAGTGTGGCCTTAGGTTCTGTACATTTTTTCTATGTAGCCCTGTTCTTTGCTGATTTTACTATTATAGATTTTATGTCCAGAGCAGAGCAGAATGTCTACCCGAAACAAGCACAGACAACCTGCTCCTGCTTTGCATAAAGTTACTGCAAGATAATAGACAACCTGCTCCTGCTTTGCATAAAGTTACTGCAAGATAATAGACAACCTGCTCCTGCTTTGCATAAAGTTACTGCAAGATAATTATACTGTCACATGTAAAAACCAAGTGCAAGAACATGCAGTACAGCTTTTTATAGATCACACGTAATGCCCAAGGGACTCAAAAGTCAGCCTTTTTTCATATTTTTCTAGTACATTTTAGTTTTCAAAATATAAAAGTTAGCATTGCTTCATAAATGTGTTCATTATACACAGAGTATTGAGAGATATAGTGCACACTGCATACCACAGAAAATACAGTATGTCATTTTGTTAAGGTCAAAGATATTTATCTTTAAATGTATCCTTGTTTGTGTTTTAGCTTTTACAGAAAGTAAATACCACCAAGTAGAGACCTGCACGGGACTGACTTTTCAATCCCGCTCCCGAAGCTTCTCTGACTGCTCCCGTCCCGGTCCCGGCGTCTACCATGGCCTGACGCCCGAGGGATTCTCATGGGTCCCGAGAAATATTAATATGACGGGGTTTTCCAGGGAGCACTGGAGTGTCAGCTTGAACTGACACACGCCACAGTCACACACCAGCATTCAGGAGAAGAGCAGAAGTCTAACTGGTGTTTAATGTTCTGTTAAAGCTCTGGGTTCATGTGCTGTGTTTGTTATTGGGCTACAGATCCTGAGGTTCATACCGCAGAGGATAAAAAGCGTGGCTCCCAGTGTTGCTGTCCACGCTCTGTTCTGTTTGTTTACTTTTCTCCGCTGCTTCCTTCGCAGCAGCATGTTACCGTAATGCCCCGTGTAAGTTGCACACTCGCCTACATTTAGATGTGACTGCTACGTTAAAGACTAGTATGAGCGTGCATTCAAACTTCTCGGGACGCTCAGGACCAGGTATGTTTTTGCTTGACCGCTCACTCCTGCACAAGACCACGTCAATACGCCCGATCCCGAAGGATTTGGGTTGGGTCCCGCGGGGACCCGCGGGATTTTTTGCCCGCTGCAGGTCTCTACCACCAAGAGAGACAGTCACTGTTTAGTTTAGGAATTGTAAGTCATTTTAAGTTGCCAGCCAGTAAAAAGTTTCTTGGTTAGAACTATCATTATATATCTATACTGATTATCCACCAATCCACTCTCCAATATCCACTTTTTGCACTGTGACCAGCAGCATGTTTTTCCGTAGTATGGCGCAGTATCTAGCTTTCATTGAGTGAAAGTGCACTGAGCTATTCTGGTACTGTTGCGTAACATTATGAACATATCTAATTGTTGCTCAGTAATGGCTAAATATAACCACAGTCCACTCTGAGGTCACATGTAGGAATTAAAGACTTTTACACTCTTTATGTTACAAGGCTGCACCGTGGGTAACATCACAGGGTTGACTGTTCGTGATCCGTCCCTTCCCCTTTGGCTATGACCAAACCAATTTTGACCTCGGCTTGGGATATTCCTGTGCTGAAAGAAAACCTGAACTCCATCTGTGAGAAGGTTGATGACAATGACTTCCAAACGGTCATACTGAGAAACTCAATGAGGTAAATATTCTTTATAAAATATACATGGACTTTTATTGCCTTACATAAACCTTACTAATTCTCAACTATCCAATACCAGGCATACCCAGCATATTTATATAATGTAGATACATTTTGAACTGCTAATCACTGCAAGTCACAAAGTCAATTTTCTATTTTCTCCATTTTGATACTCAGTTTGAATTTCAGCAGGTTTGTCTTTATCTCGTCTTGTGAGTTGCTGTCATGCAATTAGCTATTTCATTTAGAATAGGTGTGCCTAATAATGTGGCCAGTGAGAGGGGGCTGCTGATATTTAAGAAAGGTTTTAGTATTGAACTTCAGAAAACTTTGCTAAGTATTCATTTTAATTCACAGGAAATTCTGCTACAAGTGCTCAAGTGACTACAACCTCTACCACAACAAACCAAGCAACAACAACAAGTAAGCAACACGTGCTGCATTTGTAATATTTGATTACATTGGAATTATGTAAATAAAACAATAATTTCTCCTTTTTCTGTTCTTATTTTAGCTAACACCGCGAGTAAAGGAGCAGGTTTTGTGAATCTGCCCTCCTCCGTTTTCCTCGCTGCAGTCCTGATCAGTGTGCTTCAGCTACACCTATTTTAACTCTAATCAGTACCTAGTTTATTACTAATCATTATTCATTTCCATGTATATACTGTATGGTGACCTTATCTCTCTAGTTTAAGCATTTGTTTAATGACATAGCAATGTAAATGTAAGTAATGGTGTTACTATTTTTTCTTTTACTCTAATCATTTTCATGTATTTGTTAATGCTACAAAACATCATTACAAATGAGAATAATCAAAACTAATTATTATGCAAAACAAATTGAGTTCTTAAATTGAAAACTATATCCATAAAATTCATTAGAATAAAATCATTCAAGATAATTTAAATATAAAAATCCTTTGTGCTTTCAATTCTGGTTATCTCTGTAATTCTTTTCCAATGAATTATTCATATAATCAATTCAAATTAAACATTAATACAACATTTCTGTACCTTTTTTCTTTTATTCTAACAAAAACCTTTAAACATGCCACCGCCCTGCATCAGATTTGCTGAATAGGATCTGATCGTTGTTTCTTACTAATTTTTAGATGCTGAGTCCAGATATGCTGTTAGTTTTGCTCTAGAACATCACAACTTTTCACAAAGTCTGATGTCCAGTGTAGAGCTTTTCTGCCTAAGATGAACCATAAACATTACAGCTATTGTCAGTTACACTGCCACCAACACAGAAAACACTATCTTTATGTACAATAGGTGGGCAACATTTATCACTTTTCCTCTGATTAGCCCTTATATGAATGTTCGGCACACTTACATTAAGGCTGGTTATTTCCAACAACCTCATGATATGATACTTCATTATTTTGGACTGAAGCTTGGTGACCAGGACAAACCATGTGCTCCTCATACAGTGTGCCGGGCTTGTGTTGAGGATCTTAGAACATGGACCAAAGGAAATAGAAAAAGCTTTTGGCATTCATAGTGATGACTGCTATACTGTATACCCACTACAAAAATGTAGACTACACCACTGATGAGTAGCCCCTCACTCATACTTGGTGGTCATTTAAAAAAACAAAAAAACAAAAAACATAAAAACAAAACAAATATACTTTATTAGTGCGTAGACATCCTATACTTTTTTTGGTAAATACAAATTCTCCTACATTTAAAAACTCACAAACCCAAATTCAAGAATAATAAATAATAATTTGCAAGTTTTTAAAAGTAAAAAATATGAGAAAAAATAACAATATAAACTAGTATTATATTTATATATTTTACTGTATATTTTATGTTTATAATTTAAAAAATAACAAAAAATTGTAAATAAAAAAAATTATCTTAAACACTCACTTATCACAAAGAAAAAATTAAAAAGCTATTAAACCTAAAAAATATTCCTTGTTGTTTTGGACCAAATTTGACGGTTTCAAGTGTCATTGAGACACATGCGCTTGCCTGTCTTTCATAAGTTTAAATAATTCTCTATGAAAATATTTTCTTATGATGTTCTAAATAAATTATGAAATAATTCCACATACCCCTTGAAAAGTGTTTACGTACTCCTAGGGGTCCTCGTACCCTTGGTTGGGAAACATTAATTTAGAGTCACCACTTTACAGGCAGGAAAATTAATAAAAAAAAAAAAAATCAACAATGAAACAAAAAAAACAAAACAACAAAAAACAAACAACTGGACTCACTAATTGAAATCAAGGCTAAACCAGGAGTAAACAAAGACTAAACTGAGCGTCAACATGATGGACCTCAGTATTTCTAAAATCCTGTGTGCGGCCCTGGACATGACAGACTCCACCCAATGAAACATTTAGAAGAGAAAGTCACACTGTAGCATACATGCCACAGGTTATATCAGTTGTGTTTATTAGGCTACAGTAATCACCAGTACAATCACATGCATGCTTTTAGTACATTTTTAAAACTATGATAAATGAATGTAATGGGGTCTTCCCTGGATGTTTAATGTTAGAAAAGAAAAAGAGTTAACTGTTTTGATAACATAGGGCTTGTTTGCATTATGCAATGTGCGGAATTGCAATACAGCTACCTTTTGGAAATACAGGAAAGACATGAAAAAGGAAGATCTTTTAACTGATCTGATTAGGTGTACATAGAGACATACATCCACTGTAAAAAAAAAAAAAAAAGAAAAAAAAGAGAAGATTAAAGAGAGAAAGTTTATTCAGATTTTATACATAAAGGTTATCTTGTGTCTATTATTTAATTGTACAGTAGCATATTTACATTTAAACTTACCTCTGATTCTCGAAGTGTCATTGTCATTCTATCAGACAACTGCCTGAAGATTTCTAGGGGGAAAAAAAAGATTTAGAACACAATAACCAAAATAACAAAATCAATGCATTATAAAATGAAATAGGTTTGGGCCACCACTAGAGGGAGCCCACACCACTGTGTTTCCACTAATGTTCGTCGTTTGACGAATGTGTAAGGAGCTGTAGCCATAGAGGTCTATGGTTTTAGCCTGCAGATACTTACTGGACTTTTTTTTATTTATTTATTTTTCCATTAAAGCAAATTAGACAGTAACCCTAACCCTAACCCAGTATATATCTGTGTGTACAGATCAAATAAATGTACAATAAAATAAGAAAACAAATATACACAAATAGAAGTAAAAGAAGAGAAGAGAAAAAGAAAAATAAGTGTCAAGAAATAAAAATGAAATGCCAGGGAATACTCGGAGCATCTCCAATTTACAAAGTTTCAGTACTTCTAATGTTTTTATTGCTTTCAGATGAGTTGAATACATTTATTTGTTTATATTGTTGAATTTCATTTTGAAAGATTATGAATGGGGCTTTCTATTGAGAAACTTTTGTGAATTTGCGAATATGTAATTTGGCCTGTATTATGAGGAGAATGATGATGTAATAGACACTGCTGGAATTATTGTAAAAACCAAAAAGCATGTTCTTGTAGTGAAGAGTGAAGTCCTTTGTTGTTATTCAAGATGTATTTGACGAGGCGTTTCCAGAAGAGGACGGTATCAGAACGTGACCAAAACATGTGAGTAGTTGTTTCTTTGTTAATTCCACAGAAGGAACAAGAGAAAAGCATACTTTGCCCACAGATGTCTAAGTCACAGGAGCGGGCTCAGACCTGGTTGTGGGAGCAGTGTAGCCTTTGAAGGGGGCACTCCTTTAGGAATAATATTAAACTTTATTTATATAGCACTTTTCTGAACAATTTCCAAAGTGAGCAAAAGTACATAAAACCCACACAGAGACCACCTCACAAAATTTCAATAAAAAAAACAATCAAATATTAGAATATACAACAAGACAATTGATATGCCTGAGGTCTTAGGGCAGGGAGTTCCACAGGGAGGGAGCCTGTGCTGAAAATGCCTGGTCCCCTTCAGTGGCCAGTCAGGTCCTCGGGACAGCCAACAAGGCTCCCTCCCCAGAGCGTAGTGGTCTTGAGGGGACAGATGGTGTGAGGAGGTCAGATAAATGGTGTGGAGCCAAACCATTAAGAGCATTAAAAGTCAATAATAAAATTTTAAAATCAATATCATATTAAACGGGAAGCCAGTGCAGGGGCATGACAACAGGGTTGATTAAAATTACTTCAGACATGCTATTATTGAATTTGAGATAGTTTTGCGCCATCCAGGATTTTATGTCATTGATGCAGATGTGACAATACAGAACTCTTTTGGAGTATTATAACTATTTTGTGAGTATTCAAAAATTCTGAATAAATCATAAGATCACCATTGGCAGTGACCATTGCTTTACAAAAAGAATACCATTGTCCATCCAATTTTGAAAAAAATAATGATTTGCTTTTATATAAAATATTCCAGTTGTTCCATATAGTATAAGTATAAGTATAAGTATAAGTATAAGTATAAGTGTGAGGAGATCAATAACCAGGCTTGCTTATGAAATGTGGTCAATTTGACAGGTAGTTTATCTATGTATATTGTAATTAGACATTAGACAATTAGACAAGTTCCAGACTGATTCCGAGTTTCTCAGGACATTGCGTAACCAGTTGATTTTTAAAGTATACTTTACTGAGGTGAAATCTATAAAGGTTAAACCACCAGCCTCTATAGTGTTAGTTAATACAGAGTATTAAGCACCTATATCTGGGTCAATGTTTAAAGCCATTGCGGGATATATCAGTCTGGAAATTCCTTCTGTCTTTGTTAGCAGTATTCTGCCGCTCAGTGACAAATCTCTCTGTTGCCATTGGTTGAACCTTCTTTTAGATTTGTCAATGACTGGCTCGAAATTTAATTTACCACATTTGTTCTTGTCTTTAGTAATTACTATTCCTAATATAAGCCACTTCTGATTTTACAGGAAGACCATATATAACACAGTACTTACAGCCTTTTATGGGATACTTACTGTACATGCATTCAAAGCGAAGCCCCAGACTGATGAAGTTTTTAGACTTACGTCCATCCAGTTCCTTTCCACAAATGACTTGCCTTTTCTAAGATCTCATATCCTCAAGAGACATCCTGATCTTCATACGTCTCTATAAAAATCATGTGTATATTGATTGCCACAGCTCTTCAGTGACATACAGCAATCTGTTAACTATACCACTACAACCCACAACTTGTGAGTCACTTGCAACTGGTCTGTTAATCACCCAGCCAAACACCGTCTTTATGGATGGTCATACCAATGGCTATTAATAACTTTCCACGGTTCTACAATGTGGGGCATTGCTGCAATCAATAACTCCCAAAAAACTAGCTTGCTATTGGGGACTTGAATGCCAGATAAATATGGCATTGTGCCAAGTCTTTCTTGGTAACGACATTATATGTGCACCCGGGCATTTTGTCCTGAGTAAAAACTTCAGGGAGCTGGTAATAACCAATCCATCTCAATACCACTAACTTAAAGACTGGTTATGGTATATGCAGGAAAACAACATTTTCCTGTCCCATAGTTTGGCAAGAGAAAACTGTTCGCCTCCCTCCAACATTCAGTTTGTGCAATTAGGGGACTCTGAACAGAAGGTGGGCGATATACCTGGATCCAGATAATGCATAAGTACAGACAACTTGTCTCCTTTGATAGACTTGATTTCACAGGAATAGAGACAAATCCCTGCCTTTTTTTTGGTGCCAATACGAACACTCCTCAAAAGTTGCTGCCCAAAACAACATGGAAAAGCTGCAACATTATCTTCTGACACTGATCATTATCGCTTTGATAAGAATGGTTTAGACTCACCTGTATAGTCAGATAACGTGGGCAAAGCTACAATCTTACTTATACAACTTTACTTAGACAAAGACACTAATTACCCCTTCGGAGCCAAACCTAGTAAAGAGGCGCCTTGAATTTCTCCAAAAAACTGAATCAGAGAGGAATACTTTACTTCACCGCGATAAAGAAACAAAGTCTGAGAATTTGCTCGGTGTTTGTTCTTTCCAAAATATCATGTGGAGCAGCCCACCACCTTTCTCAGATCTTAAATGGCAACTTTGACATTATTGTTCAAAATAAGCTGTGGTGTAGAATCTCCTGATGCAATCAAGATCTTGCCATACATTGTAGCAACTACGCAAAAACAAAGAGACTTAAGTTTTAAGTCCCAAACTAACGGCTGTCCCAAGCCAAAAGCCTTTCAATGTATGCACTAGCAACTTATATTCATTACCAAAATGTCAGGAAGTAATTATACGCAGGTTCACCGGAATGCTTATGCATGTGCAGTATGTCTCTGGTGCAGTTTCTGACGGGACCCCATCACAACGTGTGAGTTGCGGTGCGGCCACGGCTCCGAACCCAGCCAGCTGCGGAGACCGCGAGTTATGCTGGAAGTTATGAGTTTCAGGGACGATAATAACCATGTATACAGAGAACTGATGAAAAAGTATGGTAAAAGCACGTTTGCCTCTGACCACGATCTCTGTTTTAGAGATTATTTTGTGATTAACCACGGTGAAGCCCAAAACTAAACCTAGTAAGGACACTAGTATATAAAATAATTCATTTTACTAATGTTTAATGCTGTCAAGGTCCTTCGGTGACCCCGTGTCACTCAGTAAGACGGAATGTTTACAGGGATGTGAGCAAGAGCGCACAAGTGTTTGATTTGAATTTACCGGATCCTCTTCCTGGACACAGGTTGACTTCCTGTCTCCCCCTAGGCGTGATCTGCTCTGTTCCACTTTATACCTGATGAATCAGCATCCGGCAAAATAGACTTGATAAAGTATTCTGATGGCGCACCGGACACGGAGACAATGCAGTGCAGCCAGTGTGATGGGCTTTAAGCAGTAAGGAAAACCACATTCAGGAAGCATATGATGGCAGCTGCCAAATCGTTCTTAGGCTGCCTCCTAGTAAACTGTTCTAAATAGTAAAGGGGACAAATATGCTTAATGGACCTTGCCCTGCATGCCTGCTCAAAGGCCTGATGAAGGTTCTATAATCAAAACGGGTTCCATCAAATATTGGAATCTCGGATGGTACAGACAGGGAGCGTTGCTGTTGCACCAAAGTTGCGTAATTCATTTTGCCTTTGCATTATGTTCATATAGGATCTAAGTTTCAACCTAGGTGCTAATTCAGTTTGTCAAGGAAAAATCAGTTGTCTTTTGACATGAAGAAGAGGCATGGTTTTGACACTTCCAGCATAAATAAAGTTCTGTATGTAACTACAGTTCTATGAGTATGTGCGTAGACCTATACGGCTTCGCTAATGGTACACGAGGCATTTGCCTCGAGCCTGAGAGATCAACGAACAACTGCCTCCAATCATGGCGGGACTGCACAATAGTGCCGGGGCTATATAAGCCCGGTCCCGGCAGTGATAGTTCTCCTTTGAACTAGCCACAGGAGAAGACGGGGCCGCTGGGCCGCAGGAAGAGGGCTACGCACATACTCATGACTGTAGGTACATACAGTAATGTTATGTCTATGTCGGATATGCTGCGCACTCTACGGGCTCGCAATGGAACCCAACGAGAGGGCCGTGGGGATCAATGTACTCCAGCAGGCCCGGCCTCCACCATGATTGAGGCGCAACCCAGTGAACACCGTCAATAAACGACCAGCACGCCCAAGGGGAGAGGACCCAAAAATGGGGCAACAGTGCCCAAAGCCGCCTCTCCCAGAGCGCCATGACACTGTAACTCGCACAGAAAGAAGGCAGGGAGTGCACATGTCGCCTCTCTAAGAGAAACTGCATATACCAGCTGACAAGAGGTGCATAGGGCCGCCTCTCCAAGAGCACTCCAGCATCCAAGAACAAAAAACCAATGCAAACAGTCACAAGCAGGCCGCCTCTCCAAGAACACTGCAAAGGAATAACACAACAGCCTACACGCGGCGGCCCCCCCCACAGTCCCAAAAACCGAATGGGGACAGATGCCGCCCAAAACAAAACAAACAAAAATAAAAAAAAAAAAAAAAAAAAAAACACATCCAACGTAAGACCGCACGACGTCGAAGAGGAAAGACAGGAGGCTGCAAATACCATTCTCTATTTGACACGCCACGATAATAATGCTGTCGAGGCTGCCACCCCTCTAGTAGAGTGCGCCAGAACAGCCACCGGGGTGACGTCCCTGTGCCGAAACGCCAACCCGAATGGCAAGGCAAACCAATGGGCCAGCGCTGGGGGAAATCGGAGACGCTATTCCCCCTATAACAGCTGATCAGACCATCTGAGTCAGCCGTGCGATTAAGATAACAAGGCCTGACCGGGCACGAAAGATGGCACCAATTCTTCACCACGAAAAACATGTGGAGGCGGGAAGAAAGGCCCTCACCATAAATCACCCTGGACATGAAGAAGAAGTGATGACCTTTCGGTTGAAAGAAAGGGGGATTAGGCCAGAGCTCCACCAATTTCCCCCGTCAGCCCCACCAAAAGACATGCAAGAGGGTGACACAGACAAAGCACACAAATCCACGACCTCTTAGCAGAGGAGAGAAGCCAGGAGACGCGAGGCTGTATGACAGAAAGCGGAGATCCGACTGGTACACAGGCTCAAATGGGGGGCCAGAAAGCCCTCCAGCACCACCTGGAGCATCCCATGTGGGGACGCATGCTGCAAAGGCAGACTACGCCTATGAGGCCTGCAAAAACAGCTTCACAAGGGCGTGGCTACGGGCAGAGACACCGCCAAACCAGGCTGAATCAGCGCAATAGCGACGCAAAGACCAGAGTCGAAGCGGCCTGAGCATCATCAGAAGATCCTGGAGAAAACAGAATTCAAGTGAACTGGGACAAGGAAGTGGGATCCAATGCCTTCCCGACCACCACTAGAAAAGAGCCGCACGGACACTGTAAGACCTAGTCGTGGACTGGGCATGGCTCCATTTTGAATAGGTGGAAACACAGTGGGGGAAGGCCTAAACGCAGGAGCCTCGACTCTCAGCTTCCAGACCATGAGCCTGCCGCCCCAGCACCGGGCTGGAGCGCAGAGCCCCCATGCCTGGATTCCAGTGCGTTGGCTGATTGGGAGGGGCCAAGGGTTCTCCAGCGCCAATCTCCACAAGGTCCGGATACCAATCGGCATTCGGGCGTCGGAGCCACCACCAGCACAAGCAGGCCCTCCGACCTAACTCTGTGGAGCAGGTGCCATGATGAGACGGAGAAGGCGGAAAAGATACAGAGGACCGGCGGGCCACAAAGACGGGCCAGACGGTTACTCCGAGAGGGGGGCGTTCGACGATGAGCGAGAACCAGGAGTGGGCACTGTGCATTGTCTACACTGGTGAAAAGGTCGACCACTGGATGGGCCGAACCCCAGAGAGCCGTGACCCCCGGGGCTCCCACTCATTCGTCTTGGAGAGGGCCCCCTGCGCACATTCGGTACGCTCCCCACATGAGTACCCAGGGAGTGACGACCCTCAGAGATTAGAGGTGAGTGCTGCCACGCAGAACCTCCGCAGCTTCCCTGTGAAAGGAGGGGCGACCTGACCCCCCTTTTTGTTCAGGTAGGCCACCAATGTGGTGTGTCCGACTGGACCATGACGTGCACGGACCCTTCAGCGCAGGGCAATGTGCAGGACACTTCGCACCGACTGTATCTCCAGGAGATTTATGTGCTTCAGAGGCGAGGCCAGGACCCGGCCCACGAGCACTGTCCCGCACGCCGCCCAGCGGATTAGCGGGGCAATCCGTAAACACATCAATGTAGCGTGGGACACACCCTAAATGGAACCCATTGGAAGGTGTCCCGGGGTCATCCAAAACTTGATGCGCTCCGTGCAGTCGGAACGACCCACACCTGCCACACCGGTCTCGAACAGGGTTGAGTCTGAGGCATGAAAACCAATCTTGAGACCCCTCTATGTGCAGCAGACCAGGTGGACAAAAGGATGAGCTGCAGCCATCATGCCAGGAGGGGGACGGACATAGTGAGATGGGACCTGTGTCTGTCAAGAAACATCTGCCCCAACTTGCGCCAGTGCCACCTGTCTCTCGGTGGAGAGTGAGGCACGCATTATCTGCGAGTCAGGTACAACCCCAGGAATAGTACCTCTTGGCAGGGCGCAAACGCACTCTTCTCCAGATCAACACAAAGCACAACCCGGCAAGAGTGTTAAACAAGGTCATTGTGTGAGCTTGGCCCCTGCGGGACGAGGCCAGAATGAGCCAGTCACGATGTAGATCAAGATCCTGAGACCCTGACGACGCAGCGTTCCAGTGGCTGCCTCCACACACTTGGAGAAGGTGCGTGGGGGCCAGGGAGTAGCCGAAAGGGAGAAGGTGATATCGAAAGAGCCTGTCCCCCACTGCAAAGCGCAGAAATTACTATGTTCCGGAAACAATGGGACATGGAATAAGCATCCCTGAGACCCACAGAGTCATCCAATCGCGGGCCTGACACACTCTAGAAGCGTCTGGAAAGTGAGCATGCGGGAACGGCCCGTCACTATGTGACCGTTTAGGAGAGCAGGTACCAAAATCGGTCTACACCGCTGTTCTTTTTGGAACCAGGAAATAGGTGAGATAACAACCTTTTCCTGCATCCTGGGGTTCCACCTCAGCGTAGAGCCACACAGCAGGGAGCGATATATCCGTCCCAAAGGGCTGCAGTCTCCGCAGGGTTGCCACAGTCTCGTCCGCGAATGCCGCCGAAAGACGGGGGCCGTCGGGCACAATTGAACGCGTAGCTCTCCTCAGGTCCTGTTCAGCCAGGGGATCAGAAGGGAGGTCCAGGCCCCTCCAAGCGCGATAAAAATCCGGCAGAGGGCACGCTGACCCAGGGGAAAAATCTGGCCTGCCACTGACTCCGACCGAGACGTGGGGGGCCACCTCGAAAGGCTGCGAGTCCCCGGGGACGCAGGTCGAATTGGAAGAAGCGACCCATGGCTCGACATACAGGGAGTTTCCCGAACGTACTGGCGCCACCTTCCCCGGGAAGAGGATGGAAAAGATTGGTTCTTACTGGCCACAAGATGAGAACAACGCTGGGAGCACAGCGCTGCACTCCTCGGGCGTTTAACACAGTCCCGGGGGAGGGCGAGCCCCAGCAGAGACTAGCTCCCTCTCACGTCCGCAACAGGACGCAGCTCAGTCACACTCAGCGCGCCAAGGTTGATGGAGAGGAGTCAGAGAGCATGGGCAAGCCACCAACGGCCCGTCCTCCTGCGCGTGCTGGCACCCATCGGCACACTTGGAGCCACGAGCGTAACACTACTCCACAGGTCGAGCGTGGAGTAGGACCAGAATGAACCCCATTAGCACAATGCACGGAAGCAACGGCAGACACTCTCAGGCGCGCCCGCTTCATTCTGCCGTGAAGAAGTGTGCTCTCCATGTGTACAGCAGTCACCGGAAGCGAGATGAGGCCCGCGAGGGCCGTCCGCTCTCACGTCCGCAAAAAGCCGTTGCTGAACGTCACCTCAGCGGCACGATCGGCGACGAAGAAGCAGCGGGCTGAGGCATCCCGTCACGTTTGTCATGGCGCGCAGGGCACAGTAACATCAGCAGGGAGAATCCGGGTGCATGAGATACACCAGCGTCAATACGCTCGCGGGGTTCGAGCGCGGGGCTGCGCAAATGAGGCACAGAATGACCTCATACCTGCTTCATGCTGTGTGAAGAAGTGTTACTCTTTATGGAGAATGTACGGGCCATACAGCCTGTAATTAGAATAGGGCGAGTGTCCCCCTCCCCGCTGAACGGAAGTAGGGCGGCGGACCGGCTTGGAGTGGCTCTCTTTCCGTGTGACACATCCGCAGGCCAAGCGCCCGGAGATGGACACACTGGCGCCGTGGGACCTTGTCTGCGTGGAGAGGGCAGAGGGGCGGATCGCCAGCCGCGAGCAGGTTGCCGCTGAGGGGGCCGCGCGGTCCCGCGGGTCCGCTGGGGCCGGAGAGTGGACTAAGCTGTGCCGAGGCCCTAGTGCAGATTCCAGGCGGTCAATAAAGGCCTGGATGTCCGGACCGAACAGAGAGGCCGTGGAGAGCGGCAAGTCCAGGAGCTGACGCTTCTCCGATCTTTAAAGAGGCAGACCCAGCACAGACCGCCTGTATCCGAGCTGGCTGAACACCATAGATCGTCCACGTCCAATAGGCCAGAGCCTGGGACATGCAGAGAAAGGCGCGTAGTCGGTCTGCCACTCATCCAGCTCCGCGGAGACAGTTCCATGCACCTAGCCACCAGACTGTCCAGCGAGCCCGCGAGGAAGGCCATTTGTTCGCGAGCGCCAAGACCTGCTGCAGCGTCGCGTAAACATCGGTCCATAAAGGAAGCCGCCACGCTCTCCCACTCAGAGGGCGGAGAGATGACTTCCCGCCGGGCCACGGAGAAGAGGAGGGGAGCAGGACATCCTGACCCCATCCTCAATATGGCGGAACGCATGACCCCAGCTCCAGCCCTGCACCGTGCAATATGGCTGTACCCCAGTGCCGGGAGCTTGGCTGAGAGAGGATGGGCCCATTCTCTCTTGGCGAAGTGCATGATGGGCTCATCTCGGGCAGATCATCACGGGCACGAGGTCTGGGACAAGACACATGCCGCAGGTACGAAGCGCGACGCCGGAGGGCGAAGTCATATTGAGCGGTGATTAGCGACGAAATTCCTAATTCTTGTTGATGTCGGGAAGTTGTTCTGAAAAGAACGTTGCTCTCTCAAGCGCTGAGTGAAAAAAGAGACGATCATAGCGATCATTCAGTTTATATAGTACCGGCACTATGTGCCATTCAACGGCCATGATTGGAGCAGTTGGTCTTTGATCTCTCAGGCGGAGGCGAGCCTCGGGTGATAACCATTAGCGAAGACAGAGAGGTCGCAGCACATATGACAAGAAACTGTTGATGTCCACCTGACTTTAGGGTGAACTTCCAAATAATCTTATCAGGCTGAGTTAACATTTGGTCCTTTTCATAAAAGCAGTGTACTTCCAGTATTTGGTTTGTCTTCTTTGCCAGTGGGTTCAGATTGTATGCAAATTGAATCGGGCGACTTTCCCTCTATACATGTCTCCTATGGGCTGATGTAGCTTTAGATCCACCATGGGTATCTGCAGCTTGGAGTACTTCAACTTAGCTGTTGATGTAGCTATTGGGCATCCACTCCAGCTTTTGTTTTTTCCTTTCAGCTGCTGTTCATGCTACTCGATATATGTTCTCCTTTAACGCGCTGCACGAGCAATTGAGTGAAGCCTCTGAACTCTGCAAAAAGACGTGCAGAAGCGGTAGAAGTCCGACTTTGGAGCTTCTCCTGCGGTGCTGGATGAAACATGCTAGCACTATTTGAAACAATCTCCTCAGGACGAATATATCAACCTCCTTTCAGATTCACCACTTCCGATATACCTTTATCCACTATTGCCCCTTTCTAGTATATACGCCAGTTTTGAAAATCATTATAATTCATTATATACAATCATTTTTGCTTAAACCATGTTCATGTTGTCTAATTCATGGTCAATGCAACAAAGCATTAAAGAAGTGTGGCAGGATTTACCAGCATCCTCAACCATAAAAGCAAAAACTTCAAAAGTACATTTACCTCAGTTGGACAATCATTTTACTTACATATTACTAGCTTTATTTAACTTAGCTCGTCTATTTTTGTAGTTCCTTTTCACACAAAGCTTTAGTAGGTTAACGTAATGGATGGTTAGGTTTATTCAATTCCCCATGGTCCTCTGACTCTTAACGCCCCACAGTCATTGGCGTGCCAGCGGTAGCCCCATCAGTGGTGCCGTTCGCTTCCGCATTCATGTCCTCTGTCAATTCATGTTCGCAAACGCGCAAACGTAACGCAACAAAGTCAAAACAAGTCATGTTTTTGTCTTGGCTACTCAGCTGGATTTATGCCGATAAATGTGCACACAAATTAAATGGCCATTATTATTGAGTAGCTATCATACCTTAGTCTAGACAATCCCACTTAGCTATTCACCACGCAGGGAATAGGTAGGATGAGTCGACCATGCGTCCCCTGCAACACTGCTCAGCTCGCTCAGGCAGACAGTGTCAAGCAACAAGACTGAGCAGTGCAGCCAGTTGACAATGGGTCTTTTCCTCATAGCCGCCAACAGTATCGTGGTGCGCAGCCTGACCGTGTCCGAAGCACGCTGCCATGGACAAACACACCTTCACAGTAGTCTTAGGTTATATTATTTATACGCATATTCTTGCACCATAAAACACATGGTCAAAATCTGTGCGGCTAATGGCACAAACACACACACCTGGTGCTGGTGACCCTTAATAAAAACAGTTCAGCAGCGAATAACTGCCATCAAGAGCTCAAATTAAAAAAATTGCATTGAATGCCAACAAACAAACACAAAACAACATCAAATAAATGGCTACAGTGGGAGCGGTGTGAATGTGGGGTGCTGTGCCTTTTTTTCTCACACACAGCGTTGTGTGTTCTTACAAAACAACCAACTTTGGTTTCAATGTCCCACAGAATATTTTGCCAGTAGTGCTATGAAACATCAGGAGCTCTTTGCAACACTTTAAACGTGCAGCAATATTGTTTTTGGACAGCAGTGGCTTCCTCTGTAGTGTCCTTCCCATGAAGTCATTCTTTCAATGTTTACCTATTGTAGAATTTGTGAACAAAGTAGGCAGCTTGTGCCCACAGATTCTGATAAGGCTTTAGCTCACACTCAGGATTCTTCTTTACCTCATGAGCATTCTGTGTCGTCTTTACAGGACGACCACTCCTAGGCAGTGTGGGGGGGGTCACAGTATTGAACCTATCCATTTTATAGACAGTCGCTCGTACACATGGACTTATGAACAGCAATGTTCTTAGAAGCATACTTTTTGAACCTGTAGCGTCTTCTGAAGCTTTTTGTACGAGGTATGGTTCCAGCAAGTAATGCTTCTCAGAATGGCAAATTCCAAAACTGGGTGGCATTTTGTATTTGGTCAGGGCCACTTTAAGCCATCCCCAATTTCTCACACTGCTTGGACCCCAGGTTGACTGACACCTTAACTCAATAACTAGTCTGAAGAAGTACACTAGCCTAGGGTTCCCATACTTTTTTTATCCTGTACTGTGATTGTTTAAATACTATGTTCAATTAAAAACATGAGAAAAAAAATTTTCTTTGTTCTTTTTTTTTTGACAGCATTCGTGTAAGCAGACTGTGTTCTGTCTATTGTTGTGACTAGATGAAGAGGAGATTCACATTTTATACCAAATTCATGCAGAAAATCTATGCATCATATTTTTATCAGTTGGACATATTGTCAAACAGTGTTGGGCTGTAATTAGATAATCGTTTTTAGTACATAGTACATTGGTGATACGTGTTATAATTTCAAATAGAGTAATAGATTGTAGTTACAAGCCCAAGTAACGTTTACCCTTGCGGACATTTTGCAGACAGGATAAGAGTAGGCCGGGTGCCAGACCCACCCCACACAATATTTTTGCTACCTTTTTCTCACTATTAATTTTTGATTAGTACTATACCTTGGGCCATTAGGAGTTTGAAATCATTTTTTCCAAATCAGCCCATTTGGTCCCAAGAACCCCAAAAACACTTTCAGGACAAGTCGTGTGTTATATGCAGAGCACAGAGTCATAATATAGTAGGTTCTTTTTCTGTTTCCAAAATATCAAACATTATGGAAAAATATAAAAAATGGCCACCTTACTGACAAATTGAAATAATCAAACAATTTATTTAAAAGCACATTTACAAAGAGCAACGCTGACAAAGTTAAAAATGTTACACTGTGGGACACTGTCATTGGAATGACTGTTTCATATGAAAAATAAAATAAAATAAAAATCATCAGTTAGTAGCTACAGATTAAGTCAAGATGGAGCTCTGATCTCTCAGGCGAGGCTGTAATCATCAAGTTCCATCATTCATGGTTGGATATTTGGCAGATTCATTGTAAAATTTTACACTTTAACAGTGTCAGGCTTTTAATATGTGTAGCCATCGGTTTGGTATTTTTTTTTGATCTGGCAAAATATAAAATCCTAACACACCCAACGTTACCTTCCACATCTTCAGTAAAGAAGAACCAAGGAATAAAACTCCTTCGTGTAGAGGGCTGCTGGTGGCAGTCGCAGGACAGACACAGGAGACAACAGCAACCTTCTGTCAGTCTGCCAAGGGCGCTGTAGCTCACCACCACCAATGGGAAGGGTTGTGTTCTCACTCGCGGGGTCCGGAGCACTCGGTGCTCAACCTGTGTGGATGATGTCAATGGTTGGTTCGAGTTCACATTGACCTGTCAAATGAACTAACAATAACTGAGAGAGCAGTAACAATCCTGGCCTGTAGGGGGCAGTGTGCAGTATTTACTGTAAAACGAAATGGCACAGAAGGAATACCTGCTCATCTGTATTGGTCTTCAGCTGAATATATCCCAATAACTTTCAATAGCGCCCTTTAATTTTTAAATATTAAATATCATTACATATTAAATATTTAATGAAAATACTGGGTTTAGAGCAGCGATCCGGCTGAACACAGCTGGGATTCTCTGTGAGCAGGACGTGCGAGACTTCTGCAGGGGCAGGTGGCCTCCCAAAAAAAGCGAAAAAGGGGCACATACGTATACCAGATTTAAAACCTACTGTTGGTTGGACTGTGGCAAGCAAGACTCACACAATATTACATTTCTGGTATTACTATGAAATATTGCAATACGGTAAGGCTGAAGCTTATACATTTAATACAATTTTGGCGAAATAGTAAAAAACTAATGAAACATATAAAAAGTATAGAAAACACACAAGAAGGACACTAACTTAAATAATGTAATTTATCCATGCTCTGACAAGATGAGAAATATTCCAGCACTGAGGAAGTCTTAGACAGTTTAGTAATAAATTAAAATAAAGTATGTGGAACAAGATTTTGGGACATACATTTTTTCTTTTCAGATCACATTTTTTACCGCTCCATGACCAACTAGTTATATTTTGACACAATATAGCTAAATTCTCGCAAGTTAATTGCATTTAAAATGGCGTAAATGCTAACTGCAATCCGGTATTATAAGAACCGGGCTAAAAATAAAAAGAGTTTATGCTAACAACAATCACAAAGCATTTATGAAGCATTTTGTAAAATCTAGGGGTTAGCAAGTAGCTGCAAAAGCCCGTATTTAACAGAAATTATTAACGTGCGGGCGTAATACTTCATGGCTTGTATCACAAATCACGCGACACGAACAGCTCACTCACCGCCTTCTTTCTCATTCCCAGTGAATGGTGGGTTTAAGTTCTGGAATGGGACCAAAAAAAATGATAAAAAGCCCTCTTTATTGGCTCCCACAGTTCGCTCTTTACTCACTGTTGTCAGCTGCGCGAGGGGCACAAGACTGCTGCGCAACGAGCAAAAGGTTAAAGGTCACGAGGTAATGGCGGTTGTGTTATGTCCAGTATTCAAATTATTAATAATTAATGAATGAATTAAAGTCCTTATGAAGAGCCACATGAGGCTTAAAGCCCCCCGCACGTGCATGTCTGTGAGAATATGAAATCTGTGTTGTTTTAGCAGTGTTTTTCACATTAAATTGTTAGCAACCTTTTAAATACATTTCTGTCAGCACGGGGCGGACTGGGACAGAAACAGCCCTGGAGTCTGCCCATCCCCCCCCCCCCAAAAAAAAAAAAAAACAAAAAAAATGCGAAGTACAAAAGCACAATCATGGTTGACAATGTAAAAAAAAAATAAAATAATACATTTAAAAAAAAAACTGAATGATCTGACTTCTAAACCAGGGACTAAAACCACACATGGCACATATTCAACTTCAAGTCCCTAACTTGATCATCAGGTTTTAGGCATGCGTTTTGTACAGGTTAGTCCAGATTGAATCTGATTGATTCTGGCACAGACCTGATAAGACTGGTTTTGTCCCTGTTTAGACATAGTTTAAACCGGTTTAGCTATAGTTGACAGCTATACATATTTTTAGTTCGGGTTTAGGTCTTGGTAGACATGGTTGGTCATGTTTTAGAATAGTTTAGACATGGATTACCACTTGACTTATTATTGGAGGGCTTGGGAAACCTCTGGAATTTAATTTACATTAGATATGAGTTGAAACAGTAGTTTAAAAGCTGTCATCTGGACTGGTTTTAAAGTTGAAGACGTTTCACCTTTTACCAAGAGCTTTATCAATTGAATTTGATTGGCTGTAAGAGAGCTCCTTAAAACCAAGTCCAGGATGACAGCTTTTAAAAACATACTATTGCAATGGAATTCAGCATGGATGAAGAGAGTCTTCACGACATATTAGATATATATTCTTATTATTCATATTGGTATTGTTATGATAGGTTTAGACTATGTATAGGAAGGTGGAATACAGAATGTCGTTAGCCCTAAAGAGCTATGAAAGCCCTGTGTTTCATACATTACGCTATACTCACCACTTGCTCTGTACCACAGCTATAACTGAGGTAAAACTCATCTGGTTCTGTGGGTCCTGAGGCCTGAGCAGTGCTGGGCCCCCACACGCACTCTCAGCCTCATCATCATCATGTGTGCGGTACTGGTGGATGTGGCTGTAGCACATGCTGCTGTCAACACTTCTGTTATATTTTTACACTTGGACGGCTCACATTGCAAGGCGACTTAAGCTTCTTTTCCTGACTTTCTTGCTTTCGCCCGCTCCTTTCGTTGATTACGTTTTTTATCCATTACGTAAAACGCACCGCAGCTCGCTCACCCGCCCACCGCAGTTCTTCACGGCCGCCGTTCGGCTGCTTCTTGCGCAGCTGTTCGAGTGCCTGGACTGCATTGAGTGGCTGCAGCTGTCTGCTTCTTACTTATACTCCGCTGTTGCGCATCAGCGCAAGCCACTGCGCCATCTATGGTCTGGTTGTGTTGTGTTTATGGAGTCAATGTAAACGGCCCCGGCCGTCCCAGCGACGGCCGTTCTGTGATCCTCCAGAATGCACAGATGGCCAGTCCGCCCCTGCTGTACCAGTATATTTTTAGTATAAGTATAGTATAGTATATTTCTTATAGTCACGTTAGAATCGCATACGTTTCTATGCCCTGGGGGTAAACAGTGGTCGTTCCAGCCATTATGTGGTCATGAGTGGGTTGAATGGGTATGAGTGGGTTTGTCATGGGCCCTGCTGGGGCAGGCATATAATGAGCTCAATGGGACAGGTGGGTGATTTGGGACGGGTGAGGCAGACATTTTTTGACCACGCGTAGCCATGTCTGTTTTGTTCTTTGATTTAGTTAATTTACAATAAAGTGATCGACTGTACATGAGGAGTGCGCGCGTCAATTCCAGCAAACCCAGTCATAGTGGCGTTGAGTAGCTTTAGTCACTACACTAAGTCAAAAACTCGCTCAAGATGAAACGCGTGAGTTCCAGCTATTTGTACAGAATGCCTTCAGTGTTTCGGCCTCGTAATGAAAGAAGAATGGATTCTCGAGCCAACAAGTTTGTGACAGTCTGAATGAAGAATGAGCCGACTGGCGCAGGTCAGTGTCATTCATACACTTCACACAAAGAGTGAGAGCCAGGCGATCTACCGTAAGGTCGTGAGTAATGAGTGGGCCTTTCATATAATTAATAATGATGAAAAAAATACGCCAACAAAAATGTGGATATGCGGCATTTGCACTGGAGACCGCGGATGAAGATAGGCAACAGCGGTTTTAATGCGGTGATGAAGCGCAGGTGGCGACTCGAACGCGTTTAATGCGGACATGGGCGTCGGGCACAAAATCAAATACAAAAGACAAAGACAGACTTACAATGAAGGCGCTAATGGATAAAGTGAAAACTGCAAAATCCCGAAAAGTCAATGTTTAATAAAACAAGCAAAGTAAGGCGGTTATTGTGAATTGATGACTGACGAGATTGCGACATGAGGAAATGTACGTTTGAGAAAGTATAAGTATGTGTAAACGAAATTAAAACTTTAACGATACTTTGCTGGGTTTGTTGCCTGAAGAGGAGGCTGAGGAAACATGTAACAATTTGGTATAAAGCTAAAATGCTGGTGTCAATGATTTTATGAATGAAGTGGCTGACAAATCTGCAGGAAAGGTGGTGGGGGGGAAATAGGTGATAATGTGCTGTGAAGGGGCGGGGAAGGTTTGGAGGTGTACCTATTGACGTGTGTCAAACATTGAGTCCAATGTCCTCGTAAACCTCAATGTGCAGCCGCAGTCGCCGTTCAAAAGGGCTGGCTCCTCTATGCATCAAACGAGTACAAGCAAAGGCGGAGAGAGCTGCGCTTAGAGGCGCGCGCAGCCGCGTTAAAGAAGCACGACTTGAGAGCAAGCGGGGCAATTAAGGAGAAAAAGGAGGGCAACTTGAAACTGGACACAGAAATAGCAGTTTACTGCAAATTGGCTGTTTTAATGAATAATGATCGAAACAGTGCAATAACACAAAGGCACGGGGTTCATGTGTGAAAATGAGAGCAAACCTAAAGGAAATTCCGAGCATTCTTAATCCCAATGCCGTGTCGTTTAATCCAAGGAAAGGATCCAAAAATTATCTGCAAAAATTCATTGTGATAATGTACAAGCATTTCCAAAACTGGATCTACAGCATGTGGACAACAAACCAATCAAATGTGGCAGAAATTCAAATACAGCAGGATTCAAATCCATGTATTCTTTTTCGCAAAATACAAGACTCCGGGCATTTTAGACTTGTTGCACAAGCAAATCAAATAACCTGAGCTCCTTGTCCAGCAGCAAATTCAACTTCTCTGCCAATAAGAGAATTCCCATTTTGATGGACACCCGCTCTCTTTAACCTTTATCAAAGCCTTTCAATATGTGTGATGAGTAAAACCAATAATAGAGGAGATTGTCGATATAACTCCACAGATACAAAGGGCAGGCCTCAAGAACTTGTACGGAGCTGTCAGCAATGGCCACTGATAAAGGATATACAAAGGCATGGAAACTAGTATATGAGCATTTTGGGATTGAATTGAAATCTCAGCGATTCCTATGTGGCAAGGTGCTTGGTTGGCCTTTGTGAGCCTGAGGATGTCAAAGTTTACAAGCTTATGCGCTTTCCTAAGAGGAGTGGTGCACGCTATGGAGGAGTTTGAATATATAAAAAGAGCTTGATAGCCAGCTAACATGAGAGCTGTGTTCGAAACTCCAGTATAATAAGAGAGAGTGTGCGAAACAAGAGCCAGTGGAAGTGTTAGAGTGTACAAACGCAGAGCTTGTTTTCATGGATTATTGTTTCTGTTGTTGAGACAGCAAAGTCAGAATGTGTCTGACCCCATTTTGGAGATTGAGGGACAGTAATACGTAAAAACAAGCAAGATTGCATAAAGACAAATCACCATCAAGTACCAGAATTAAGGGAAACAGTTTGTACAATGTATCACAGCTGACCACATTCTGAAGATGCTATTCAAACTGTGAAGACAAGTTAAAAAATCAAAGTTGTCTGTTTTGTATAAAAGGATCATGAGGTAGAACAGTGCCCTCTGCTGGAGATGAAGCTCTCATAGAAGAAAAAATAAAGATTCCTGAAAGAAAAAGGTGTGGTTGGCTGCGGTATGCGTGGGCATATTAGCAAATATTGGAGAGGGCGCATTAGTTGCAAAATATGTGGCCATAAACATCCTAACTGTTCTTCACTTTGATAAAGGCCAAAGGACACGGACACAAACACAACCAAAGACGGGCTCAGTGGCACATTATTACAAACTGGTGGTAATACAGGAGCTGCGCAGAAGTGATGGCATTTTGTCTATATCCCAGTCAAGTAAATCGTCAAAGGGTGATAAAATCATAAACAATAACGCGTTTTAGATCGGGAAGACGTCACGTTTTGTTCCGAGAGTTTAATGAAAGATTGAAATTAATGGAAACTAAGGCCAACATTTTCACATTCGTACAAATGGCTCCTGAACAGAAGAGTTCCACTATGTCCTAAGAGATTTGGAGATTGTGGTTATGGTGATGATGCATTCTATAGTCTGTGATGTTTATACTCAGAGCGAAAATCTGTCTCAATAAAAAAAATATCACAGAGGAAACTGGAAAAATGGACATATTTGACAATGTCTGGTATTCCTCAGATTCAAGCTGATGTTGAACTGTTATTGGAACACTTTCGAAGTTAATGGAACCCTGGGAGGTTGTCATAGTGTTGGAGAAGGACCATATGCTATAAAAACCTAATGGTGATGGGTGATCAATGGGCCGATGAGAGGAAGCAGCAGTGAGCAGAATGGTTGCTTTGTGGTCGCTGGCATAGAAACGTCAGTTGATAAACTGGAGGAGTTATTGGTAAATCAGACATCATGATTTTAATGAGTTATCAGGTGGACAGGAAGAGAAGGTCATTTCAAGAAAGGAGTTTATGGATAATTGAAACACTTTGCTAAGATGGAAGTATGGTCATTCTAAGATGAAGCTTCCTTTTAAAAATAACCCGTGTCATTTCCAAATAACATCTGTTTAGCCCAACAGAGAGCATGGTCTAAAGAGAAGGTTCCTGAGGGACAAGGAATTTTCACTTGAATATACGCAATTCATGGAGCATGTATCAACAGGGATATGTGAGAGAGTTCCACAAATAACTTAAAAAAGCTGATGGCGTGTTTTGGTAATTCCACACATGGAGTGAGACCATCCTCGGAAAAAGATTTACGAGTTGAGTATTTGATTGTGCAGCGGAGTTTAAAGGAGTGCTCTAAACAAACAACTATTACAAGGCCCCATTTGACCAGCTCTTTAATGGGGGTATTGACCAAGGTTCCCAGACAGGAGCGAGAGGCTGTTATGGCAGATTATAGGGCTTATGTTCATCAAGCCAGGGTGGATGAGGAGCATACTGACTTTCTACGATCCTGTGGTGTCCAGGGGAGACACGACAGATCTGTGGAGTATCGCATGAGGTCCACCTTTTTGGTGCCAACATCCTCTCCCAGTTGTGCTTTCATGCCCTTCGTAAAACAGCACGAAAGGACAACAGCCATAATTTGCTCCCGAAGAATAGACACACTTTTTAACAATTTCTCGTGGATGATTTATCAAGAGTTTTGCCAACAGAATGGAGAACATCGCAGGTTGATATTTTTTGCTCTTGTTAATTATGTATAAAAGGGCGGATCATTTCAGCAAATGGAGAGTAACAGTCGTGAAGGTCTGATTTAAAGGTAAGTGGAGCACGTTCAAAATCTGTATATGAGCTTGAATCTGGACAGAGATAAGTTGCCAATGGAGAGGCCCTTGGCCTTTATTGGTGGTAGAGACGATGTGTTCTGTTCAAAACAAGCAGTTAAAGAACAACATTTACAAGAAGGGGCATTCTTCAGTTGTGAGCTCTATATACGACCCTTGGGGTTTTTGGCACTTACACTCAGAGCAAAGTTCATCGCGAGAAGCGTGTTGCATGAAGTTTGCTGGACGATCCTGTACCTCAAGCCTGCAGTTGCAGTGGGAACACTGGTTGGCTGACATTGAAAAGGGTGGAAGACTTTTAGGGTGCAGATTTTTAGATAAAGGATTTTGGACATGCTGCAAAGGTGCAGTTGCATCACTTGCAGATGCGAGCCAAGATGGATATGGCACTAGTTATATAAAGGCATGGAAAGGGATGATGGTGTTCAGTTGCCTTGTAATTGGAAGGCTCGGGGCACCTTTTGAAACCGTGACCATACCACGCATGGAGTAACCAGTGCTGTTCTCGCTGTCCGTGTGATAAATTCCTTCAAAATGAGCTGCAGCTTGAACTGGAGAATCTAGTATTTGGACAGACAGCACTGCAGTCCTCCTGTATATCAGAAATGAGATAGAGATTCTATATATTGTTGCTAAGCGAGTAGCTGCTATCAGAGGATGCATCAGAATTTTATGTACAATGGAGATACGTAACTACAGCACAAAATCAGCTGATGATGCATCAAGCGGACTGAGAATGGAAACAGATGTTAATTAAAAGTAGAGATTGAAGGACCGCAGTTTCTGCAAGGCCTGAAAAGGAATGGCCGCTAACCAAGGTTGGTATGTAAACATTGTTGATGTGAGTCAGAGGTAAAAAGAGACCCGCGGTGAATTTGTTGTGCAAATGACAGACTAAATCCCACTCGTCAGTGCTACTGCACTTTTCTGATGGACAAGGCTTAAAGTTGCTGTGGCATGGTCATGAAGTAAATGCTAGTGGAAGATGAGCTGTGACAGGATGGAAACGTTGAATAAGGCTCTGCTAGACGCCAAAGCTGTTGACGTGGAATGAAAACAGTGGAAAAAGTGAATTTAGAGGACAAGGCTTGAAAGTGGAGATGTAAGGGAGGCGGAGGCAGCCAATCATTCGTTTTCAACCAGCAGGAAACTTTCCTAAGTGAAATTGAAACTTGATATCTCGGTGATTCTGGGGGAAAAGGGGAGAGCCCTATTTGTAAGCTGGATCCATTCCTGGCAGGAAGATTAAAGAGTGGTGGCGTTTGAGAAGGGCTGCTAGCCTGAGAGTAGAAAAATCCTGTTATATTACGAAGAATAATCATGATCCTCTATGATTTGAGGCACATTCATGTCAGTTGGGCCATGCGGGCAGAAAACCATATTCTTTCAAGTCTGCGCAGAAAAACTATTGGATTGTGATTGCTAATGTGCTGCTAGAAGATCATTTCTCGAGTGTTCTGTGTAGGGGCAAAGAGGAAAATAGTGGAGCAAAAAATGGCAGACTACAGTGAGAGAATACTCCGGACCTACTCCATTTTCCAATGTTGGTGTCGACTACTTTGGGCCTGTGGAGGTGAAAAGAGGAAGAATCTGGTAAGCGCTAGGAGTGATTTTAATGCATGGCTAAACTCCCAGAAGATGCACGCGCCCTTTTTTTAATCGATCTCCACCTTCGCAGCGCCTGCGAGCCCGTCGTCATCCCCAGCGATTATTCCCGGATGTATATGTTGATTATGCTTTTTGGATGAAGGTTCCTGTTGCAGACGGGGCAAGGTCAACACACATCCGAGCAGACAATGGGACAAACTACACAGGAGCAAGAGAAGGAGTTAAAAAGGGCCTGTTGACTGCTTTAGATCATGATAAAATCATGAGACAGGAGCCTTTTAGCAAGGAATAACTGGAGCTTCAATACACCAGAAGCAATCTCATCACGAGGAGCCTGGGGAGCGCATCATTGGGATGATAAGAGAGGATACTTACCTCAGTGTTGAGGCAGCAGACTTTGATAGCTGAAGGCTTTCATACAGTGTTATGTGAAGTGGAGACAATTTTAAATGATCGCAATAACAAAACTATGTTAGGATGAATCCATGTGCATTAGAGGCTCGACTCCAAACCATTGTAACCATGAAGGCAAAGCCAGTTACCAGTGGGCGTGTTTGATGCCACGGATTGCTACCTAGGAGAAGAAGATGGAAGCAGAATCAGTATATTTCAGAATGTGTTTTGGAAAAGGTGGATAGGGAGTATCTACCATTATTGCAGGAGCCGGCACCAGTGGATTAAGAAGAGGAGAAATTCATTCAGGGGACATTGTGTGATAGCGACCCTACAGTCCGCAGCTCTGGCTGATGGGTAGGATCTATGGAGACCTTTGTGATAAAGGGGATTAGTCGTTTTGGCAAGTGTGAAGACCAGGACTAGTGTTTATGGAAAGGGCCATTACAAAACTTTGCCTTTTGCAAGCCGGCACCGTAGGCTTCTGTGGACTGGCATTTAATGACTTTTGAACTTAATAGGGGGTCATTGGAATCTGCCAAAGGATGACATTTTAATTAAAAAATGAAATTATGGATTTTAATGGACAATTAAAAGATGTTTATTGCACTAATGGCTTAAGTAATGTATTGATTGGAATGTTTTTGTATTTTGCACAAATACCAATTAGGAGCGGAGTGTTCCAGACATTATGAGTGGTGTGAATGGGTATGAGTGGGTGTGTCAGGGCCCTGATGGGCAGGGCATATAATGAGCCAATGGGGAAGGTGTGTGTGATGGGAATGGGTGAGCAGACAGTTTTGACAACGCGTAAGCCATGTCTTTTTGTTCTTTGATTAGTTATTGTACAATAAAGGTGATCGAATTGTAAATGATGGGACGTGCAGAGCCGTCAATTCCAGCAACCCCAGTCATAGTGGCGTTGAAGTAGCGTTAGTCAATCAAGTGGTGTGAACCACACTGATTTCACGCGTACCAGAGTTGTTGGTACCAGACTTGTTTGGTACACACATGCACTGAGTCTGACTGCGGGTTCACACTATCCTGCTCAAACATCTTTGCAGAAAAACCCAAGCCAGAGTTTATTAAAGACAAACCAAACATAAAGCAAGTGTGAACACACCTAAGGAAGGAATAAATAGACTAATGCGCTTGTGAAGCTAAGGGGGGGGGGGGAAAAAAACAAAAAAAACCAAACAAAAAAAAAAACTTGTTGGACTTGGTAGAGATAGGTTCAGATCGTCTGAGTGGTTTTAGACCATCCTTGAAAGTAGTTTTTTGTTTTATTTTGTTTCTCTCCTAACCCTAAATAGCCTGAAGAAATCTAAATGAAAGCTGACCCCTCAGCTGGGGTCTCAGGAGGGAATGCAGGCGAGAGTTCCTATCCATCTTTTAGGTAAATAGAAAATGAATTGCTTTAATAAAGGCATCATTGTAATGATATCATCACACATGAGGGACATTATATCACAATTACAAAAGTACCCAAAAGTAGTTGTTAGTATAGAAGCTCACAGTACAAACACATTTTACCTGGTACATCTCTGCCAGGCATAGTTCACCATGCGGCGAACTGGCACCCTGGTGTGTGGGACCAGTTTGCATTTACAAACATAATTAGCCTCAATCCATCCAAGACTGAGACTAAAAATGAAAACGCAAGCAATATTAATTAGCAATACAACATTGTGTTTCAGTAAATATCAGTGCCTGTCCAAAAGTTGACTGAGTTTAATCCACATCCCATTTTTTCAGCCCTTACAAATGTCAAAACTAAACAAAGCTATAACTTTACTGACAAATAGCCTATAACACTATAATATACTATAAATAACTACTGCTACTTCTGATTCTTTCTGAACAACAACTTTATTTTAAACAAAAAATGATGCCCTGGCCACAGTGTAATAAGAGTAGGCCCACCACATTTTATGAGAGGACTTGATTGCCAGAACCTCAGCCAACTTCAAATCACAACAAGGCAAGGTGCACAGTATTTATTTAACTACTGGGTAGCATATCAAAGAGTACACAGGGGGCCTTAGGTTCTGTACATTTCTAGTAGCATGTTCTTTGCTGATTTTATATTATAGATTTTATAGTCCAGAGCAGAGCAGAATGTCTACCCGAAACCAAGCACAGAACAACCGCTCCTGCTTTGATAAGGTAGCAGATATAGACAAACTGCTCTGCTTTGCTAAAGTTACGCAGATAATCCGACAACTGCTCCTGCTTTGCAGAAAAGTTACTGCAAGATAATTTATACTGTCAATGTAACAACCAGTGCAAGAAATGCCGTAGTACAGCTTTTTATAGATCACCACGTAATGCCCAAGGACTTCAAAAGTCAGAGCCCTTTTTCATTATTTCTATTACATTTTAGTTTTCAAAAAATATAAAGTAGCATTGCCTTCAAAATGTGGTTCATTATACAAAGAGTATTGAGAGATATAGCGAACACTGCATACCACAGAAAATACAGTATTGTCATTTTGTTAAGGTCAAAGATATTTATTCTTTAAATGTATCCTTGTTGGTTTTAGCTTGTACAGAAAGTAAATACCAACACGTGAGACTGCACGGACTGGACTTTCAATCCCGCTCCCGAAGCTTCTCTGACTGTCTCCCGTCCCCGGGTCCCCGGCGTACACCCATGGCCTGACGACGAGGGATTCTCATGGGTCCCGAGAAATATTAATATGACGGGGTTTCCAGGAGCACGTGGAGTGTCAGCTTGGAACTGACACACGCCCACAGTCACACACAGAATTCAGGAGAAGAGCAGAAGTCTAACTGGTGTTTAATGTTCTGTTAAAGCTCGGGTTCATGTGCGGTGTGTGTTATTGGGATACAGATCTGAGGTTATACCGCAGAGGATAAACAAGCGTGGCTCACAAGTTGCTGCCCCGCCTCTGTTCTGTTTGTTTACTTTCTCCGCTGCTCTTCGCAGCAGCTGCAGCATGTTACCGTAATGCCCCGTGTAAGTGCACCACTCGCCTTACATTTAGCTGTGACTGCTACCGTAAAGTACTAGTATGAGCGTGCATTCAAACTTTCGGGACGCTCAGGACCAGGTCGTTTTTGCTTGACCGCTCACTCCGCACAAGGACCAAGTCAATACCGCACGATCCGAAGGATTGGGTGCGGTCCCGCGGGACCCGCGGGATTTTTGGCCCGTGACAGGTCTCTACAACAAGAGAGACAGTCACTGTTTAGTTTTAGGGAATTGTAGTCATTTTAAGTTGCCAGCCAGTAAAAAGTTCTTGTAGAACTATCATTAAATCTATACTTATTATCCACAATCCACTCCCAATATCACGTTTTTGCACGTGACCAGCAGCCTGGTTTTTCCGTAGTATGGGCAGTACTAGCTTTCAGAGTGAAAAGGGCACTGAGCTATTCTGGTACTGTTGGTAAAATTATGGAAACATATCTAATGTGCTCTGTAATGGTAAATATACCCACAGCACTCTGAGTACATGTAGGAATTAAAGACTTTGACACTCTTATGTTACAAGGGCGGCACGGGGTGGGTACATCACCGGGTTGAATGTTCGTGATCCGTCCTATCCCCTTGACTATGACCAAACACAATTTGACTCTGCTGGCTATTCCTGTGCTGAAAGAAACCTGAACTCCATCTGTGAGAAGGTGATGGACAATGACTTCCAAAACGGTTCATACTGAGAAAACTCATGAGTAAATATTCTTATATAAAATATACTGACTTTTCTTGCCTTAATAAACCTTACTAATTTCTCAACTATCCAATACAGGCATACCCAGCATATTTATATATGTAGATACATTTTGAACTGCTAATCACTGCAAGTACAAAGTCATTTTACTTATTTTCGCCATTTTGATACTTCAGTTTGAATTTCAGCAGGTTTGTATTTACCTCGTCTTGTGAGTTGCTGTCAGCAATTAGCTATTTCATTTAGAATAGGTGTGCATAATAATGCGGCCAGTGAGAGGGGGCTGCTGATATTAAGAAAGGTTTTAGAATTGAATTCAGAAAACTTGCTAAGTTATTAATTTTAATTCACAGGGAATTATGCTACAAGTGCTCAAGTGATACAACTCACCACCAACAAACCAAGCAACAACAACAAGTAAGCAACACGTGACTAGCTGCATTTGTAATATTGATTACAGTGGAATTTATGTAAATAAACAATTATTTTCCTTTTTCTGTTTACCTTAGCTAACACCGCGAGTAAGGAGCAGGTTTTGTGAATCTTGCCCTCTCGTTTCCTCGCTGCATCCTGATCAGTGTGCTTCAGCTACACCTATTTTAAACTCTAATCAGTACCTATTTATTACGATCATATTCATTTTCCATGTACTATACTGTATGGTGACTTATCTCTCTAGTTTAAGCATGTTGTTTAAGACCATAGCAATGTAAATGTAATAATGTGTTACTATTTTTTCTGGTACTCTAATCATTTCAGTATTTGTTAATGCTACACAACATCCTACAAATGAGAATAATCAAAACTAATTATTAGGCAAAACAAATTGGTTATAAATGAAAAACTATATCCATTAAATTACATTAGAATAAAATCATTCAAGATAATTTAATAAAAAATTCTTTGTGTTTCAATTCGGTTATCTCTGTAATTTCTTTCCAATGAATTATTCATATAATCAATGTCAAATAAACATACAAACATTTCTGCTACCTTTTGTCTTTTATTTCTAACAAAAACCTTAAACATGCCACAGCCCTGTATCAGATTTGCTGAATAGGAACTGACGTTGTTTCTTACTAATTTTTAGTTTAGATGCTGAGGTCCACAGATGCTGTTAAGTTTTGTCTAGAACATCCAAACTTTTCACTAAGTCTGAGTCCAGGTAGAGCTTTTCTGCCTAAGATGAACCATAAACATTACATCTATGTCAGTTACACTGCCACCAACACAGAAAACACTATTTTATGTCAATAGTGGGCAAAACATTTATCCTTTTCCTTGATAGAGCCCTTATATGAATCGATTCGGCAACAATTACATTAAGGCTGTTTATTTCCAACAACATCATGATATGATACTTCATTATTTTGGACTGAAGTTGGTGACCAGGACAAACCAGGTGCTCCTCATCACAGTGTGCCGGGCTGTGTTGAGGATTTAGAACATGGACCAAAGGAATAGAAAAGCTTTTGGTACTAGTGATGACTGCTATACTGGTATACCCACTACCAAAAAGTAGAATGACACCACTGATGAGTAGCCCCTCACTATACTTGGTGGTCATTTAAAAAAACTAAAAAAAACAAAAAACATAAAAACAAACAAATATACTTTATTAGTGCGTAGACTCCTATACTTTTTTTGGTAAATACAAATTTCTACTTACATTTAAAACTCACAAACCCAAATTCAAGAATAATAAATAATAATTGCAAGTTTTAAAAGTAAAAAAATATGAGAAAAAAAAAATAACAATATAAACAGATTATATTTATAATTTTAATCGTATATTTATGTGTATAATTTAAAAAAAAATAACAAAAAATTGTAAATAAAAAAAATTATCTTAAACACCACTTATCACAAAGAAAAAATTAAAAAGCTTAAACCTAAAAAATATTCCTGTGGTTTTCGGACCAAATTTGACGTTTCAAGTGTCATTGAGACACATGCGCTTGCCTGTCTTTCATAAGTTAAATAATTCCTATTGAAAATATTTTTATGATGTTCTAAATAAAAATTATGAAATAATTACACATACCCTTGAAAAGTTGTTTAGTATCCTAGGGGTCTGTACCCTGGTTGGGAAACATTAATTTAGAGTCACCACTTTCAACAGCAGAAAATTAATAAAAAAAAAAAAAAATCTAACAAGAAACAAAAAAAACAAAACAACGAAAAACAAACAAACTGGACTCACTAATTGAAATCATAAGGTTAAACAGGAGTAAACAAAGACAAAATATGAGCGTCAAAATGAGGGACCTCAGTATTTCGTAAAATCCTGTGTGCGGCCATGGACATGACAGACTCACCCAATGAAACATGAGAAGAGAAAGGTCACACTGTAGCATACATAGCCCAGGTTATATCAGTTTGTTTATTAGGCCTACAGTTAATCACCAGTACACGCCAAGGAATGCTTTTAGTACATTTTTAAAACTATTGATAAATCAAGCAGAGCTATGCAGCCCTACATGAGCGTAACCATCCATTTCATCAGCAAAGACTGGACCCTCTGCGCTCGCTGTTTACAGACTGCGTACTTTCCAGAGGACCACACAGGAGTCATGTTAGCCCAAGGTATGAGTCTGCCATTGCTACATATTTATTCTATTTATAATTATTTTACTAACACGCATATATATATATATATATATATATATATATAATATATATATATATATATATATATATATATATATATATATATAATGGCTACTAGTTGTTTAGCAGTGAGTGTTGATTGTGGGTTTCGAAGTTGCCATATTTCCCACATTCTCTTCATGTAACCCCTCTGACTAGGGTTACTGGAGTAGTAGCATTCCAACAGAGCCTTGTTCTCGCATCTCGTCCATTTCCGTCTTGTTCCAGTAGCCCACTTCTCATCAGGCTGCTCTGGTTCCCCAACACCTGACGCAGACCTTGTTTGACCGGGCGACGTCTGAGCCGGTATGTCTCGTAATTCTTTGTCTCTCATCATGATATATGAGGTAGGCAATAGCGCAAAGGGTCTTGCCTAAGGACCCACACTGGAAGTTGTCTCCTTGCCAAACATGTGAAAATAACTGTGTGTGCCTTCGTAACCCAAAACCTTGCCCTCAACTGTGCAATAGTATGATTTCTCCCAGAATGGCCCAACTTCTGATGTATATGTCGAATAATAAGAGTTGCCACATGCTGATTTTTAGATAGGTTGAGGGGGTGCTTTGTCTCTTCCTGCAAGGCCGCTCTACTGAGATGTCCTCCAACTCTCAGTAGTTCATCCTGGAGCTGTGGATTGAGTCTATAAATTGGGCACTCCTTTCCAACAGGTCAACCTGATGAAAGTGCATTAATCTCCTTAGAGAACTGCTGCTGCTGAGCATAGCATATGATTGCAGTTTCTGCCTCCACAAGATCCTCTGCACTCACACACTGATCCTGTATATCAGGAACGGCCCCTACCTTTGTGACTTGTTGTTCATTCCATCCTCTGCTCATCTTCAACAGAAGCCCTTTCACCTTCAGGAACCAGGCAACTGCCACCTTCAACCGCTTCCAGTCTGAGAAATAGATCAACAGACGATCAGTAGGATCTACTGAATTGATGACTGTAACATTTTCCAAACATATGTCACTTACCGAACTGTACCCATTTTCACTTGATGCATCTGCACCCTAATGGGCGGTACGAATTTGCTTGGTTTAATACAAAGTTTAACTTTGAATTCTGCCATCCTGGGCAAGTCATGCAACCATTTAGCCCAACATTGCTGAATGTCAGAGGGAAAGTTGTTATCCCATCCACAGCTTCTCCTACACAACTCCTGCCACAGGATTTTACCTGGTAAAACAACAGGTGCAATAAATCCAAGTGGATCATACAAAGAGCTCAGGAAGGACAACATGCCACGTCAGGGGCCTCTCCCTCTGTAACATCTTGAATTGAAACACATCCTCCTCTACGCCCCATTGCAACCCAAGGGCTCTTTTCAAGGGAAGATCATCTCTGTCCAAGGCCAGTTCATGTCAGTCCTTGGCCCGATGTTCCTCAGTAACTGCTCTCATCACTGTACGGCTGTTGCTGATCCATTTGGTTAACTGAAAACCACCCATTCCACAGATGGTTGTAAGATCTTTAACCATTTTCACTGCCTCATTTTCTGTTGCTGTGCTCTTCAAGCAGTCGTCCACATAGAAATTGTGCATTACAGTTTGAACCACTTCCACTGGAAACAGAGCTTGATTATGCTCTGCAGTCTTCCTCAGTGCAAAACATGCACAACTAGGGGAGGAGACTGCCCCAAACAAATGAACCGTCATCAGATACTCAGCTGGATCTTGACTAAAATCTCCTCTTGGCCACCATAAGAAACGGACAAAGTTCTTATCTGAGTCAGGCACCTTCACCTGGTAGAACATTTGCCGTATATCTCGCATCAAAACCACTGGCTCTTGCCTGAATCTAGACAAAACTCCGAATAAACTGCTGGTAAGGGTGGGACCTTGCAGGAGTTGACTTGATTTAGTGAAATTCCCATAAAGGTTGCCACACAATCAAACACTACCCGCAACGTATTTTTTCGTGGATGATATAATGGGGAATGTACCAAACCCTGCCTTCAACCCCTCGCAGTTGGTCTTCATGTACATTCTCTGCATATCCTTTACTAATGACATCTTCAACAAAGCTTGTATATTCTTGATTTAATTGTTTTTTTACAAACTGTTTTCTTTTTTTTTCCTTTATTACAAATAACACAAATAGCACAACACAACAAAAACAACCAAGATAAATAATAATAAATTAAGAAAATATATATACAAACAAAACTTACAAGTACTGTGAAGTCTATTAATTGTAGTTGTATAATGTATATATACAAACCGTTTTCTTAATCCAAGCAGTCGTCTCGCCATTGGCAGATTATTGGGCATTGTGGGTTGTTCCTTTCTAAAAGGCAATTTTAGACTGTACTGTCCATCCAGTCCTTTCACAAATTGACTTGCCTTTTCTAAGAATCTCATATCCTCAATAGACATCCCTTGATCTTCATACGTCTTCTTATTAAAATCATGTGTATATTGATTGCACAACAGCTCTTCCAGTTGACATACAGCAATTCTGTTAACTATAGCACTATCAACCCCAACTTGTGAGTCACCTTGCACTGGTCTGTTAATCACCCAGCCAAACACCGTCTTTATGGCATATGGTCCTCCCCCATGGCTATTAATAACTTTCCACGGTTCTAACAATGTGGGGGCATTGCTGCCAATCAATAACTCAAAACTAGCTTTGATATTGGGGACTTGAATGCCAGATAAATATGGCCATTGTGCCAAGTCTTCCTTGGTAACGACATTATATGTTGACACGGGCATTTTGTCCTGAGTAAAAACTTCAGGGAGCTGGTAATAACAATCATCATCAATACCACTAACTTAAAGACTGGTTATGGTATATGCAGGAACAACATTTTCCTGTCCCATAGTTTGCAAGAGAAAACTGGTTCGCCTCCCTCCAACATTCAGTTTGTGCATTAGGGACTCTGAACAGAAGGTGGCGATACTACCTGGATCCAGATATGCATAAGTACAGACAACCTTGTCTCCTTTGATAGACTTGATCTTCACAGGTAATAGAGACAAAACTCCATGCCTTTTTTTTGTTCAATAACGAACACTCCTTCAAAAGTTGCTTGCCAAAACACCATGGACAAGCTGCAACATTTATCTTCTGAACTGCATCATTATCGCTTTGATAAGAATGGTTTATAACTTCACCTGTATAGTCAGATAACTGTGGCAAAGCTACAATTCTTACTTATACAATTCTTCCTTATACAAAGACCTACTTACCCCCTTGGAGCCAACCCTAGTAAATGAGGCGCCTTGAATTTCTCCAAAAACTGAATCAGAGAGAATCTTTACTTCACCCTCGATAAATGAAACAAAGTCTGAGAATTTTGCTCTGTGTTTGTTCTTTTCCAATATATCATGTGGAGCAGCCCACCACCTTTCTCAGATCTTAAATGGCAACTTTGACATTATTGTTCAAATAGCTGTTGGTGTATTCATCTCCTGCATGCAATCAAGATCTGCCATAACATTGTAGCAACTACGCAAAAACAAAGAAGACTTAAGTTTTAACGTCCTCCAACTTAACTGCTGTCCAAGCCAAAGCCTTTTCAATGTATGCACTAGCAACTTTATATTCATTACCAAAATGTTCATGAAGTAATTCCTTACGCCAGGTTCACAGTGAATGCTTTGCATGTGCAGTATGTCTCTGGTGCAGTTTTCTGACGGACCCCAATTCACAACGTGTGCGTTGCGTGTGCGGCACGTCTCCGACCACAGCCAGCTGCGGAGACCGCGAGTTATGCTGGAAGTTATGAGTTCAGACGATAATAACCATGTATACAGAGAACTGCATGTAAAAAGTATGGTAAAAAGCCACGTTTGCCTCTGACCACGATCTCTTGTTTATTTAGAGATTATTTGGTGATTTAACCACGGTTGAAGCCCAAAACTCAACCCTACGTAAGGACACTACGTATATAAATACTTTCATTTTACTCATGTTTAATGCTGTCCAATGTCCTCTGTGACCCCGTGTCCTCAGTTAAGACGGAATGTTTACAGGGATGTGAGCAAGAGGCTGCACAAGTGTTTTGATTTTGAAATTTACCGGATCCTCTTCACTGGACCCAGGTCTGACTTCCTGTCTGGCTTGATCTGCTCTGTTCAACTTTATACCTGATGAATCCAGCATCCGGCAAAAATAGACTTGATAAGTATTTCTGATGGCGCACCGGACACGGAGACATACTGCAATGCAGCCAGTGTGATTGGGCTTTAGCAGTAAGGAAACCACATTCAGGAAGCATATGATGGCAGCTGCAAATCAGTTCTCTAGGCTGCCCTCTAGTAAACTGTTCTAAATAGTAAAGACAATCTGCCTTACTGGCCTTGCCCTCTATGCCTTGCTCAAAGGCCCTGATGAAGGTTCTATACTCCAACGGGTTTCCATCAAATATTGGAATTTCTCTGGCTGGTAAAGACAGGGAGCGTTGCTGTTGCACCAAAGTTGCCGTAATTTCATTTTGCCTTTGCATTATGTCATATAGGCATCTAATGTTTCCATCCCTAGGTGGTAATTCAGTTTGTCCAGGAAAATCAGTTTGTACTTTCTGACATGAAGAAGAGGCAGGTTTTGACACTTCCAGCATAAATAACAGTTACTGTATGTAACTACAGTTCTATGAGTATGTGCGTAGCCCTCTACGGGCTTCGCTAATGGTTATCCACCTGAGGCATTGCCTCGCGCCTGAGAGATCAAAGAACCAACTGCTCCAATCATGGCCGGGGAATGGCACATAGTGCCGGGGCTATATAAGCCCTGTCCCTGCAGTGATCGTCTCCTTTTGAACTAAGCCACAGGAGAAGACGGGCCGCTGGGCATGCAGGAAGAGGGCTACGCACATACTCATAGAACTGTAGTTACATACAGTAACTGTTATGTCTATGTCGTATATGCTGCGCCCTCTACGGGCTTCGCTAATGGAACACCAACGCGAAGGCCGTGGGGATCAATGTACTCCCAGCAGGCCCGGCCTCCACCATGATTAGCGCAACCCAGGGCAACACCAGTCAATAAAACGACCAGCACGCCCAAGGGTGAGAGGACCCAAAAATGGGCAACAGTGCCCAAAGCCGCCTCTCCCAAGAGCGCCATGACACTGTAACATGCCCGAAAGAAGGCAGGGAGTGCACAAGGTCGCCTCTCCTAAGAGCACCTGCATATCCCAGCTGACAAGAGGTGCATAGGGCCGCCTCTCCCAAGAGCACTCAGCATCCCAAGAACAAAACCAATGCAAACAGTCACAAGCAGGCCGCCTCTCCCAAGAACACCTGCAAAGGACTAACACAACAGCCTACACGCGGCTGCCGCCCAAAACCGAATGGGCGACAGATGCCGCAGACACATCCAACAGATAAGACCGCACGAACGTCGAAGAGGAAGACCAGGAGGCTGCCAAATACACTTCCTCTATTGACACGCCACGAAATAATGCTGTCGAGGCTGCCACCCCTCTAGTAGAGTGCGCCCGAACAGCCACCGGTGGTGGACGTCCCTGTGCCTCATACGCCACCCGAATGGCAAGGCAAATCCAATGGGCCAGGCGCTGGGGGGAAAGCGGAGCACCGCTATTCCCCCTATAACAGCTGATCAGACCATCTGAGTCCAGCCGTGCGATTCAGATAACAAGGGCCCTGACCGGGCACGAAAGATGGCACCATTCTTCCACCACTGAAACATGTGGAGGCGGGAAGAAAGGCCTCACCCTAATCACCCTGGACCTGAAGGAAGAAGTGATGACTTTCGGTTGAAAGACAGGGTTAGGCCAGAGCTCCACCAATCCCCCGTCAGCACCAAAAGACATGCAAGACGGGTGCACAGACAAAGCACACAAGTCCCCCGACCTCTTAGCAGAGGAGAGAGCCAGGAGAAGCGAGGTCTTGTATGACAGAAAGCGGAGCTCCGACTGGTCCAAAGGCTCAAATGGGGGGCCAGAAAGCCCCTCCAGCACCACCTGGAGCTCCCATGTGGGGACGGCATGCTGCAAAAGGCAGCCTACGCCTATGAGTGCCCTGCAAAAACCGCTTCACCAGTGGGTGGCTACGGGCAGAGACACCGCCAAACCCAGCATGACCAGTCGCAATAGCCGACGCAAAGACCCCAAGAGTCGAAGCGGCCTGACCATCATCAAGAAGATCCTGGAGAAACTCAGAATCAAGTGAACTGGGCAAGAAGTGGGATCCAATGCCTTCCCTGAACACCACTCAGAAAAGAGCCGCCACCGGACACTGTAAGACCTAGTCGTGGATGGGGCCCTGGCTCCCTGAATAGTGGCAACCACAGTGGGGGGAAGGCCTAAACGCAGGAGCCTCGCCCTCTCAGCTTCCAGACCATGAGCCTGCGCCCCAGCACCGGGCTGGAGCGCAGAGCCCCCCCTGCCTGGATCAGTGCGTTGGGCTGATTTGGGAGGGGCCAAGGGTTTCTCCAGCGCCATCTCCACAAGGTCCGGATACCATCTGGCATTCGGGCTGTCCGGAGCCACCACCAGCACAAGCAGGCCCTCCGACCTCACTCTGTGGAGCAGTGCCATGATGAGACGGAGAGGCGGAAAAGCATACAGAGGACCGGCGGGCCACACACGACGGGCCAGCCGTCTACTCCGAGAGGGGGGGCGTCTGACGACCTGAGCGAGAACCAGGAGTGGGCACTGTGCATTGTCTACACTGGTGAAAAGGTCGACCACTGGATGGCCGAACCCCAGAGAGCCGTGACCCCCGGGGCTACACTCCATTCGTCCTTGGAGAGGGCCCCCTCTGGACATTCTGTCCGCTCCCCACATTGAGTACCCCAGGGACGTGACGAGCCCTCAGAGATGAGAGGTGAGTGCTCGCCCACAGCAGAACCTCCGCAGCTTCCCTGTGAAAGGAGGGGGACCTGACCCCCCCTTGTCTGTTCAGGTAGGCCACCACTGTGGTGTTGTCCGACTGGACCATGACGTGACGACCCTTCAGCTGCAGGGCAATGTGCAGGAGCACCTTCCGCACCGCTGTCATCTCCAGGAGATTTATGTGCTTCAGAGGCGAGGCCCAGGACCCGCCCACTGAGCACTGTCCCAGCACGCCGCCCCAGCCGGTTAGGGAGGCATCCGTAAACACCTCCATGTAGCGTGGGACACACCCTAACTGGACACCCATTGGAAGGTGTCCCGGGGTCATCCAAAACTTGATGTCGCTCCGTGCAGTCGGAACGACCCACACCTGCCACAACCGGTCTCGAACAGGGTGGAGTCTGAGGCATGAAAACCAACTCTGGAGACCCCTCATGTGCAGCAGACCCAGGTGGACAACAGGATGGAGCTGCAGCCATCATGCCCAGGAGGGACCGGACATAGTGAGATGGGACCTGTGGTCTGTCCAAGACCATCTGCCCCAACTGCGCCAGTGCCACCTGTCTCTCGGTGGAGAGTGAGGCACGCATTATCTGCGAGTCCAGGTACAACCCCAGATACGTCACCTCTTGGGCAGGGCGCAACGCACTCTTCTCCAGATTCACCACAAAGCCCAACCCGGCAATGTGGTTCAACAAGGTCATTGTGTGAGCCTTGGCCTCCTGCGGGGACGAGGCCAGAATGAGCCAGTCATCGATGTAGATCAAGATCCTGAGACCCTGACGACGCAGCGGTTCCAGTGCTGCCTCCACACACTTGGAGAAGGTGCGTGGGGCCAGGGAGTAGCCGAAAGGGAGACGGTGATACTCGAAGCGCCTGTCCCCCACTTGCAAAGCGCAGAAATTTCCTATGTTCCGGAACAATGGGAACATGGAAATAAGCATCCCTGAGATCCACAGACGTCATCCAATCGCCGGGCCTGACACACTCTAGAAGCTGTCTGACCGTGAGCATGCGGAACGGCCTCGTCACTATGTGACCGTTTAGGAGACGCAGGTCCAAAATCGGTCTCACACCGCTGTTCTTTTTGGGAACCAGGAAATAGGGAGAATAAAAACCTTTTCCTGCATCCTGGGGTTCCACCTCCGCAATAGCGCCACACAGCAGGAGCGATTCTATCTCGTCCCAAAGGGCTGCAGTCTCCGCAGGGTTGCACAGTCTCGTCCCGCGAATGCCGCCGAAAGACGGGGGCCGTCGGGCAAATTGCAACGCGTAGCCTCTCCTCAGTGTCCTGTTCAGCCAGGGCATCAGAGGGAGGTCCAGGCCCCTCCAAGCGCGATAAAACTCCGTCAGAGGGCGCCACCGCTGACCCAGGGGAAAAATCTGGCCTGCCCACTGACTCCGACCCGAGACGTGGGGGCCCACCTCGAAAGGGCTGCGAGTCCCCGGGGGACCGCAGTGTCGAAGTGGAAGAAGCCGACACATGGCTAGACATACCGGGAGTTCCCGAACGTCTGGAGCCACCTTCCCCTGGAAGAGGATGGACAAGCTTGCGTCTCTTACTGGCCACAAGATGAGAAACGCGGGGAGCACAGCGCTTCCCTCCTCTGGGCAGTTTAACACAGTCCCGGGGGAGGGCGAGCCCCAGCAGACGACTGCTCCCTCTCACGTCCGCAACAGGACGCCGCTCCGTCACCTCAGCGGCCAAGGTTGATGGAGAGGAATCAGCGAGCCTGGCAAGCCACCAACGGCCGTCCTCCTGCGCTGTGCTGCACCCATCGGCACACTTGGAGCCACGAGCGTAACACTACTCCACAGGGTCGAGCGTGGAGGAGGAACAGAATGAACCCCATTAGCACAATGCACGGAAGCAACGGCAGACACTCTCAGCGCGCCCGCTTCATTCTGCCGTGAAGAAGTGTGCTCTCCAATGTGACAGCAGTCCCCGGGAAGCGAGATGAGGCCCGACGAGGGCCTGTCCGCTCTCACGTCCGCAAAAAGCCGTTGCTGCGTCACCTCAGCGGCCACGCTCGGCGACGAAGAAGCAGCGGGCTGAGGCATCCCGTCACGTTTTGTCATGGCCGCCGGCACATACATCAGCAGGGGAGAATCCCGGGCATGATGATCCACCAGCGCAATACGCCTCCGCGGGGTCGAGCGCGGGGCGCGCACATGAGGCACAGAATGACCCTCATACCTGCTTCATGCTGTCGTGAAGAAGTGTACTCTTTATGGAGAATGTAACGGGCCATACAGCCTTTATTAGAATAAGTGGACGAGTGTCCCCCTCCCCGCTGAACAGAAGTAGGGCGGCGGACCGGCTTGGAGTGGCTCTCTTTCCGCTGTGACACCTCCGCAGGCAGCGCCGGAGCTGGACACACTGGCGCCGTGGGACCTTGTCTGCGTGGAGAGGCAGAGGGGCGGCTCCGCCAAGCGCGAGCAGGTTGCCGCTGAGGGGGCCGCGGGTCCCGCGGGTCCCGCTGGGGCCGGAGATGTGGACTAAGCTGTGCCGAGGCCCTAGATGCAGATTCCAGGCGGTCAATCAAGGCCTGGATGTCCGGACCGAACAGAGAGGCCGTGGAGAGCGGCAAGTCCAGGAGCTGACGCTTCTCCTGCTCTTTTAAAGAGGACAGACCCAGCCACAGATGCCTGTATCCGAGCTGGGCTGCACACATAGATCGGCCACCGTCAATAGCCAGAGCCTGGGACATGCAGAGAAAGGCCGCCGTAGTGGTCTGCACCTCCTCCAGCTCCGCCGGAGACAGTTCCATGCACCTATGCACCAGACTGTCCAGCGAGCCCGCGAGGAAGGCCATGTTGTTCGCGAGCGCCACGACCTGTGCAGCGTTCGCGTAACATCGGTCCATAACAGAAGCCGCCACGCTATCCCACTCAGAGGGGAGAGATGACTTCCCGCCGGGCCACGGAGAAGAGGAGGGGAGCAGGCACATCCTGACCCCATCCTCAATAGGCGGAACGCCTGACTCCCAGCTCCAGCCCTGCACCGTGCAATATGGCCTGTACCCCAGTGCAGGGCGCTTGGCTGAGAGAGGATGGGCCCATTCTCTCTTGGCGAAGTGCATGATGGGCTCCATCTGCGGGCAGATCATCACGGGCCGAGGTCTGGGACAAGAACACATGCCGCAGGTACGAAGCTCGACGCCGGAGGGCGAAGTCATATTGAGCGGTGAGTAGCGACGAAATCCTAATTCTTGTTGATGTCGGGAAGTTTGTTCTGAAAAGAACGTTGCTCTCTCAAGCGCTGAGTGAAAAAAGGAGACGATCATAGCGATCATCAGCTTATATAGTCCCGGCACTATGTGCCATTCCCCGGCCATGATTGGAGCAGTTGGTTCTTTGATCTCTCAGGCGCGAGGCGATGCCTCGGGTGGATAACCATTAGCGAAGACCGTAGAGGGCGCAGCACATATGACATAGAACTGTTTGCTGTCCACCTGATCCTTTAGGGTGAACTTCCAAATAATCTTGATCCGGCTGAGTTAACATTTGGTCCTTTTCATAAAGCAGTTTACTTCCAGTATTTGGTTTGTATTCTCTTGCCAGTGGGTTCAGATTGTATGCAAATGAATCTGGCTGACTATTCCCTTCTATACATGTCTCCATGGTCTTTGATGTAGCTTTAGAGCCACCATTGGTATCTGCAGCTTGGAGTACTTTCAACTTAGCTGTTGATGTAGCTATTTGGGCATCCAACTCCAGCTGTTGTTTTCTTCCTTTCAGCTGCTGTTCCTGCTCCTCTATCATATGTTTCTCCTTTAACGCTGCTGCACGAGCAATGAGTGAAGCCCTCTTGGACTCTGCAAAAAGACGTGCAGAAGCGGTAGAAGTACGACTTTGGAGGCTTCTCCTGCTGTGCTTGCTTGAAACATTGCTAGCAATATTTGAAACAATATCCTCAGGACGAATGATATCAACCTCCTTTTCATATTCACCACTTCCGATATACCTTTATCACTATTGCCCCTTTTCAGTATATACTGCCAGTTTTGAAAATCATTCATAAATTCATTATTTACAATCATTTTTGCTTTAAACCATGTTTCATGTTTGTCTAATTCATGGTCATGCAACAAAGCAATTAAAGAATTGTGGCAGGATTTAGCATCCTCACATAAAGCAACAAACTTTTCAAAAGTACATTTTACCTCAGTTTGACAATCATTTTACTTACATATTACTAGCTTTATTTAACTTAGCTCGTCTTATATTTTGTAGTTCTATTTTTTCACACAAAGCTTTAGTAGTTAACTTAATGACTGGTTTAGGTTTATTCAATTCCCCATTGTCCTCTGACTCCTTTAACGCCCCACAGTCATTGGCGTTGCCAGCGGTAGCCCCATCAGTGGTGGCCTCGTTCGCTTCCGCATTCATGTCCTCTGTAAATTCATTGTTCGCAAACGCGCAAACGTAACGCAACAAAGTCAAAACCAAAGTCATGGTTTTGTCTTGGCTACCAAGCTTGGATTTATGCCGATAAATGTGCACACAAAATTAAATGGCCATTATTATTGAGTAGCGCTACTCATACCTTAGCTCTAGACAATCCCACTTAGCTATTCACCCCTGCAGGATAATATGTAGGATGAGTCGACCCTGGTCCCCTGCAACACTGCTTCAGCTCGCTCAGGCAGCCAGTGTTCAGCAACAAGACTGAGCAGTGCAGCAGTTTTGACAATGTTGTCTTTCCTCATAGCCGCCAACATATCTGTGGTGGCGCAGCCTGACCGTGTCCGAAGCACGCTGCCATGGACAAACACATCCTCACCCGTAGTCTTAGGTTTATCTTTATTTTACTACAGCATATTCTCTGCCCATAACACACATGGTCAAATCTGTTGGCCTACCTGGCACACACACACACACCTGGTGCTGGTGACCCCTTAATTAATAACAGTTCAGCAGCTAATAACTGCCATCCAGAGCTCAAATTAAAAATTGCATGTGAATGCCAACCAAACAAACACAAAAACAACATCAAATAAAATGGCTACAGTGGGGATGAGGTTTTGATGTTGGTGTGCTGTGCCTTTTTTTTCTCCACACACAGCGTTGTGTGTTCCTTCCAAACAACTCAACTTTGGTTTCATCTGTCCACAGAATATTTTGCCAGTAGTGCTATGAAACATCTAGGAGCTCTTTTGCAAACTTTAAACGTGCAGCAATATTTTTTTTGGACAGCAGTGGCTTCCTCTGTAGTGTCCTCCCATGAAGTCCATTCTTGTTCAATGTTTTACCTATTGTAGATTTGTGAACAAAGATGTCAGCTTGTGCCACAGATTTCTGTAAGTCTTTAGCTCACACTCTAGGATTCTTCTTTACCTCATTGAGCATTCTGTGTCGTCTTTACAGGACGACCACTCCTAGGCAGTGTGGTCACAGTATTGAACCTTCTCCATTTATAGACAGTCGCTCGTACCATGGACTTATGAACATCAATGCTCTTAGAGATACTTTTGTAACCCCTGTAGGTCTTCTGAGAGCTCTTTTGTACGAGGTATGGTTCACATCAAGTAATGCTTCTTCAGAATGGCAAATTCAAAACTGGGTGGCATTTTTTATTGGTCAGGGCCACTTTAAGCCACTCCTCCAATCTTCTCACACTGCTTGGACCCCAGGTTGACTGACACCTAACTCCAATTAGCTCTTGAAGAAGTCACTAGCCTAGGGGTTCCAATACTTTTTTTATCCTGTACTGTGATTGTTTAATATAAATGCTCAATAAAAACATGAGAAAAAAATTTCTTTTTTCTTTTTTTTTTTTTGCAGCATTAGTTTAAGCAGACTGTGTTTGTCTATTGTTGTGACTTAGATGAAGATGAGATCACATTTTATTACCAAATCATGCAGAAATCCTATGCATCATATTTTTATCATTTTGACATATTGTCAACAGTGTTGGGCTGTAATTAGATAACGTTTTTAGTACATAGTAATTGTTATTACGTGTTATAATTTCAAATAGAGTAATTAGATTGTAGTTACAAGCCCAAGTAACGTTACCATTGCGTGACATTTTGCAGACAGGATAAGAGTAGGCCGGGTGCCAGACCCACCCCACACAATATTTTTGCTACCTTTTTCTCACTATTATTTTTGATTAGTCTATACCTTGGGCCATTAGGAGTTTGAAATCATTTTTTCCAACTCAGCCCCATTTGGTCCCAGGACCCCAAAAAACACTTTTTCAGGACAAGTGTGAGTTATATGCAGAGCCACAGAGTCATAATATATGTAGGCCTTATTTTTCTGTTTCCAAATATCAAACAATTTATTGGCAAAAATATAAAAAATGGCCACCTTACTGACAAATTGAAATTTAAATCAAATCAAATTTATTTATAAAGCACATTTACAAAGAGCAAAGCTGACCAAAGTTACAAACTGTTACACTGTGACACTGTCATTGGAATGACTGTTTCATATGAAAAATAAAATAAAATAAAAATCATCAGTTCATTAGCTACAGATTAAGCTCAAGATGAGCTCTGTATCTCATCAGGGTAGGCTGTAAATATCAAGTTCCATCATTCATAGGCTTTGGACTATTTGGCAGATTATTGTAAAATTTTACTACTTTTTAACAGTGTCAGGGCTTTTAATATGTGTAGCCATCGGTTTGTGTATTTTTTTTTTATCTGTAAAAATCTAAAACTCCTAAAACACCCCAACGTTAACCTTCCACATCTTCAGTAAAGACGAACAAGAATAAAACCTACCTTCGTGTTAGAGGCTGCTGGTGGCCAGTCGCAGGACAGACACAGAGACAACAGCAACCTTCTGTCAGTCTGCCCCAGGGCAGCTGTAGCTCACCACCACCAAGTGGAAGGGTTGTGTTCTCACTCGCTGGTCCGGAGCACTCGGTGCTCACCTGTGTTGATGATGTCATTGGTCTGGTTCGAGTTCACATTGAGCTCTGTCAAATGAACTAAACTAACTGAGAGAGCAGTAACAATCCTGGCCTGTAGGGGGCAGTGTGCCAGTATTTACTGAAAGAAACTGGCAAAGAAGGAAACCCTGCTCATCTATTGGTCTTCAGCTGAATATATCTCAATAATTTCATAAGGCGCACTTTAATTTTTAAATATTAAATATCATTAAATATTTAAATATTTAATGAAATACTGGGTTTAGAGCAGCGATCTCGGCTGAACACAGCTGTGGATTCTCTGTGAGCAGGCACGTGCAGAGACTTCTGCAGGGGCAGGTGCTCAAAGCGAAAAAGGGGCACATACGTATAACCAGATTTTAAAACACTGTTGTGTTAGGACTGTGGCAAGCAAGACTCTCACACAACTATTACATTTCTGTGTATACTATGAAATATTGCAATACGGTAAGGCTGAAGCTATACATTTTTAATACAATTTTGGGAAAATAGTAAAAAACTAATGAACATATAAAATGTATAGAAAACACACACTGCATGACACTAAACTAAATAATGTAATTTTATCCATGCTCTGACAAGATGAGAAATATTCCCAGCACTGAGGAAGTCCTTAGACAGTTTAGTAATAAATTAAATAAGTTATGTGGGAACAAGATTTTGGGACATCACATTTTTTCTTTTCAGATCACATTTTACCAGCTCCCATTACCAACTAGTTCATATTTTTGCACAATTATAGCAAATTCTCGCAATTTAATTGCATTAAAATGCGTAAATGCTAACTGCAATCCGTTATTTATAAGCAACCCGGTCTAAAAATAAAAAGATTTTATGCTAACAACAATCACAAAGCATTTTATGGAAGCATTTTGTAAATATCTAGGTGGTTAGCAAGTAGCGGTCAAAAGCTCCGTATTTAAACAGAAATTATCTAACGTGCGTGCGTAATACTTTCATGGCTTTGTCTCACAAATCACGCGACACGAACAGCTCACTCACCGCTTCTTTCATTCCCAGTGACTGTGCTGGGTTTAAGTTCTGGAATCGGGACCAAAAAAATGATAACAGCCCTCTTTATTGGCTCCGCAGTTCGCTCTTTCTCCTCTGTTTTCAGCTGCGCGAGGGGCACAAGACTGCTGCGCAACTGAGGCAAAAGGTTAAAGGTCACGAGGTACTGGCGGTTGTGTTATGTCATTTATTTCAAATTATTAATAATTAATGAATGAATAAATGTCCTTATGAAGAGCCACATGAGGGCTTAAAGCCCCCCCCCGCACGTGCCTGTCTGTGAGTAATATGAAATCTGTGTTGTTTTAGCAGTGTTTTCACATAATGTTAGCAACCTTTTAAATACATTTCTGTACAGCAGGGGCGGACTGGGACAGAAAAACAGCCCTGGAGTCTGCCCATCCCCCCCCCCCCCAAAAAAAAAAAAAAAAAAAAAAATTGCGAAGTTACAAAAAGCACAATTCATGGTTGCACAATGTAAAAAAATAATAAAATAAATACATTTAAAAAAAACTGACTGATCTGACTTCTAAACCAGGACTAAACCACACATGGTCCACATATCAAATTCAAGTCCCTAAACTTGAATCATCAGGTTTAGGCCTGGTTTTGTACAGGTTTAGTTCCAGATTTGAATCTGATTTGATTCTGGCACAGACCTGATTAAGACCTGGTTTTGTCCCTGTTTAGACCTAGTTTAAACCTGGTTTAGCTATAGTTTTGGACAGCTTATACCTATTTTAGTTAGGGTTTAGTCTTGGTTAGACCTGGTTGTGTCATGTTTTAGATATAGTTTAGACCTGGATTACACTATGACTTATTATTGGAGGGCTTGGGAACATCCCTGGATTTAATTCACATTAGATATAGTTGCAATAGTAGGTTTAAAAGCTGTCATCTGGACTTGGTTTTAAAGTTGAAGACGTTTCACCTTTTATCCAAGAGGCTTTCTCAATTCTGAAATTTGATTTGGCTGTAAGAGAGCTCTCTTTAAAACCAAGTCCAGATGACAGCTTTTAAACCTACTATTGCAATGGAATCAGCCTGGATGAATGAGAGTCTTCACAGACATATTAGATATAATATTCTTATTATTCATATTGTTATTGTTATGATAGTGTTTTAGAGCTATGTATAGGAGGTGGAATAAATATGTCGTAGCCTAAATAGCTATGAAAGCCCTGTGTTTCATACAGTAAGCTATACTCACCACTTGCTCTGTACACAGCTCTAACTGAGGTAAAACTTCATCTGGTTCTGTGGGTCCCTGAGCCTGAGCAGTGCTGGGCCCCCACCACCGCACTCTCAGCCTCTTCATCCTCATGTTGTGCTGTACTGGTGGATGTGGCTGTAGCACTGCTGCTGTCAAACACTTCTGTTATATTTTTACACTTGGACGCCTCACATGCAAGCGACTTAAGCTTCTTTTCCCTGACTTTCTCTGCTCCGCCCTTCTCCTTTCGTTTTATTAACCGTTTTTTATCCATTACGTAAACGCACCGCAGCCTCTGCTCACGCGCCACCGCCGTCTTCACGGCCGCCTGTCGGCTGCTTCTTGCGCGCTTGTTCGAGTGCCTGACTGCATTGAGTGGCTGCAGCTGTTCTGCTTTCTTCTTCTACTCCGCTGTTGCGCATCAGCGCAGCTGCGCCCTCTCTGGTCTGGTTGTGTTGTGTTTATGGAGTCAATGTAAAACGGCCCACCGGCCGTCTCAGCGACCGGCCGTTCTGTGATCCTCCAGAATGCACAGATGGCCAGTCCGCCCCTGCTGTACAGTATATAGTATAGTATAGTATAGTATATTTTCTTATAGTCACGTTAGAATCGCATATGTTTCTATGCCCTGGGTAAACAGTGGTGTTCCAGCCATTATGTGCGTCATGAGTGGGTGTGAATGGGTATGAGTGGGTGTGTCATGGGCCCTGCATGGTGCAGGGCATATAATGAGCTCAATGGGACAGGTGTGTGTGATTGGGACTGGGTGAGCAGACAGTTTTTGACCACGCGTAGCCATGTCTGTTCTTGTTCTTTGATTTAGTTATTTACAATAAAGTTGATCGAATTGTACATGATGGAGTGCGCGCGTCAATTCCAGCAAACCCAGTCATAGTGGCGTTGAGTAGCTTTAGTCACTACACTAAGTCAAAAACTCGCTCAAGATGAAACGCGTGAGTTCCAGCTATTGGTACAGCTGCTTCGGTGTTTCGGCCTCGTAATGAAAGAAGAATGGATTCTCGGCCAACAAGTTTGTGATCAGTTCTGAATGAATGAATGAGACGACTGTGAGCAGGTCAGTGTCATTCATACACTCACACAAAGAGTGAGAGCCCAGGCGATCTACCGTAAAGTCGTGAGTAATCGAGTGGTGCCTTTTCATATAATTAATAATGATGAAAAATACGCCAAACAAAATTGTGGATGATGCGCATTTGCCACTGGAGACCGCGGATGAAGATGGCAACCAGGCGGGTTTTAATGCCGGTGATGAAGCGCACGGTGGCGACTCGAACGCGTTTAATGCGGACATGGCGTCGGGCACAAAATCAAATACAAAACGACAAAGACAGCTTACAATGAAGGCGCTCATGGATAAAGTTGAAACCCTGCAAAAATCCAGAAAAGTAATGTTTAATAAAACAAGCAAATTAAAGGCGGTTATTGTTGAATTGATGACTGACCGAGATTGCGAAAATGAAGTGAAATGTACGTTTGAGAAGTATAAAAGTATGTGTAACGAAATTAAAACTATTAACGATACTTTGCTGGGTTTGTTGCCTGAAGAGGAGGCTGAGAAACATGTCATTTGGTATAAAGCTAAAATGCTGAGTGTCAATGATTTTATGAATGAAGTGGCTGACAAATCCTGACGGTGATAATGTGGCTGTGAGCGAAGTGGAGGTGCTACCTATTGACAGTGTGTCAAACATTGAGTCCAATGTCTCTCGTAAATCCTCAAGGTGCAGCAGCAGTCGCAGTTCAAAAAGCGGATGCTCCTCTATTTCATCCAAACGAGTACAAGCAAAGGCGGAGAGAGCTGCGCTAGAGGCGCGCGCAGCCGCGTTAAAGAAAAGGCACGACTTGGAGGAGCAAGCGGAGCAATTAAGGAGAAAACAGGAGCAACTTGAACTGGACACAGAAATAGCAGTTTCTACTGCCAAATTGGCTGTTTTAATGAATAATGATCGACACAGTGCAATAACAAAGGCAACGGGGTCATGTGTGAAAATGAGAGCAAAACCTAAAGGAAATTCCGAGCCTCTTAATCCCAATGCAGTGTCGTTTAATCCAATGGAAAGGATCCATAAATTATCTGCAAATTATGATAATGTACAAGCATTTCCAAAACTGGATCTACAGGCATGTGGCACAACAAACCAATCAAATGTGGCAGAAATTCAAATACAGCAGGATTCAAATCCATGTATTCCTTTTTCTCAAAAACAAGACGGCAATTTTTATGACTTGTTGCACAAGCAAAATCAAATAACTGAGCTTCTTGTCCAGCAGCAAAATTCAAATTCTCTGCCAATAAGAGAAATTCCCATTTTTGATGGAAACCCGCTCTCTTTTCAAACCTTTATCAAAGCCTTTCAATATTGTGTGGAGAGTAAAACCAATAATAGGGGAGATTGTCTATACTACCTCCAACAGTATACAAGGGGGCAGCCTCAAGAACTTGTACGGAGCTGTCAGCATATGGCCCCTGATAAAGGATATACAAAGGCAATGGAACTATTATATGAGCATTTTGGGAGTGAATTGAAAATCTCAGCTGCCTATGTGGACAAGGTGCTTGGTTGGCCTTTGGTGAGGCCTGAGGATGTCAAAGGTTTACAAGCTTATTCGCTTTTCCTAAGAGAGTGGTGCACTGCTATGGAGGAGTTTGAATATATAAAAGAGCTTGATATGCCAGCTAACATGAGAGCTGTTGTTCAGAAACTCCCGTATAAATTAAGAGAGAGGTGGCGAACAAGAGCCAGTGAATTGTTAGAGTGCTACAAACGCAGAGCTTGTTTTATGGATATTGTTCTGTTTGTTGAGAAGCAAGTCAGAATTGTGTCTGACCCCATTTTTGGAGATTTGCAGGACAGTAATAACGTAAAAACAAGCAAGACTTGCATAAAGAACAAATCACCATCAAGGACCAGAATTAAGGGAAACAGTTTTGCTACAAATGTAATCACAGCTGACCACAATTCTGAAGATGCTATTCAAACTGTGAAGCCCAAGTTAATTAAATCAAAGTGTCTGTTTTGTTTAAAGGATCATGAGGTAGAACAGTGCCCTCTGCTGGAGAAGAAGTCTCATAGAGAAAAAATAAGCTTCCTGAAAGAAAAAGGTGTGTGTTTTGGCTGCTTATGCGTTGGGCATATTAGCAAATATTGCGAGAGGCGCATTAGTTGCAAAATATGTGGCCATAAACATCCTACTGTTCTTCACTTTGATAAAAGGCCAAAGGACACGGACACAAACACACCAAAGACGGGCTCAGTGGACACACTTATTACAACTTGTGGTCATACAGGAGCTGGCAGCAGTGATGGCATTTTGTCTATATTACCAGTCCAAGTAAAATCGTCAAAGGGTGATAAAATCATAAACACATACGCTTTTTTAGATCCGGGAAGCACGTCAACGTTTTGTTCCGAGAGTTTAATGAAAAGATTGAAACTTAATGGAACTAAGGCCAACATTCACATTCGTACAATGGCTCCTGAACAGAGAGTCTCCACATATGTCCTAAGAGATTTGGAGATTGCTGGTTATGGTGATGATGCATTCTATAGTCTGCCTGATGTTTATACTCAGAGGAAAATGCCTGTCTCAATAAAAAACATATCACAAGAGGAACTGGAAAAATGGACATATTTGAACAATGTCTGTATTCCTCAGATTCAAGCTGATGTTGAACTGTTAATTGGAACCAACTCTTCGAAGTTAATGGAACCCTGGGAGGTTGTTCATAGTGTTGGAGAAGGACCATATGCTATAAAAACCTTACTGGGATGGGTGATCAATGGGCCGATGAGAGGAAGCAGCAGTGAGCAGAATGGTTGCTTTGTGGTCGCTGTGCATAGAACGTCAGTTGATAAACTGGAGGAGTTATTGGTAAATCAGTACAATCATGATTTTAATGAGTTATCAGGTGGACAGGAAGAGATGTCATTTCAAGAAAGGAGGTTTATGGATATTGTAACCAATTCTGCTAAGCTGGAAGATGGTCATTATAAGATGAAGCTTCCTTTTAAAAATAACCCCGTTGTATTTCCAAATAACATCTGTTTAGCCCAACAGAGGATGCATGGTCTAAAGAGAAGGTTCCTGAGGGACAAGGAATTTCACTGTGAATATACGCAATTCATGGAGAATGTTATCAACCAGGGATATGCTGAGAGAGTTCCACAAAATCAACTTAAAAAAGCTGATGGCAGTGTGTGGTATATTCCACATCATGGAGTGAGACATCCTCGGAAAAAGAACTTACGAGTGGTATTTGATTGTGCAGCTGAGTTTAAAGGAGTGTCTCTAAACAAACAACTATTACAAGGCCCCAATTTGACCAGCTCTTTAATGGGGGTATTGACAAGGTTCAGACAGGAGCCGGTGGCTGTTATGGCAGATATAGAGGCTATGTTCCATCAAGCCAGGGTGGATGAGGAGCATACTGACTTTCTACGATTCCTGTGGTGGCCAGGGGGAGACACAGAACAAGATCTTGTGGAGTATCGCATGAGGGTCCACCTTTTTGGTGCAACATCCTCTCCCAGTTGTGCCTGTTATGCCCTTCGTAAAACAGCAGAAGACAACAGCCATAACTTTGCTCCCGAAGTAATAGACACACTTTTTAACAATTTCTATGTGGATGATCTTCTCAAGAGTTTGCCAACAGAATGTGAGAACCATCAGCATGGTTGATACTCTTGTTAAATTATGTATAAAGGGAGGATTTCATCTCAGCAAATGGATGAGTAACAGTCGTGAAGTCTTATTTAATGTGTCAGTGGAGCACCGTTCAAAATATGTATATGAGCTTGATCTGGACAGAGATAAGTTGCCAATGGAGAGGGCCCTTGGCCTTTATTGGTGTGTAGAGACTGATGTGTTCTGTTTCAAACAAGCAGTTAAAGAACAACCATTTACAAGAAGGGGCATTCTTTCAGTTGTGAGCTCTGTATACGACCCTTTGGGGTTTTTGGCACCTTTTACACTCAGAGCAAAGTTCATCTTGCGAGAGCTGTGTTGCATGAAGTTTTGCTGGGACGATCCTGTACCTCAAGCCTTGCAGTTGCAGTGGGAACACTGGTTGGCTGACCTTGAAAGGGTGGAAGACTTTAAGGTTAGCAGATGTTTTAAGATAAAGGATTTTGGACATGCTGCAAAGGTGCAGTTGCATCACTTTGCAGATGCGAGCCAAGATGGATATGGCACTGTCAGTTATATAAGGCAGGAAAGGGATGATGGTGTTCATGTTGCCTTTGTAATTGGGAAGGCTCGTGTGGCACCTTTTGAAACAGATGACCATACCACGCATGGAGCTAACAGCTGCTGTTCTCGCTGTCCGTGTTGATAAATTCCTTCAAAATGAGCTGCAGCTTGAACTGGAGAAGTCTGTATTTTGGACAGACAGCACTTCAGTCCTCCGGTATATCAGAAATGAAGATAAGAGATTTCATATATTTGTTGCTAATCGAGTAGCTGCTATCAGAGATGCATCAGATGTGTCACAATGGAGATACGTACCTACAGCACAAAATCCAGCTGATGATGCATCAAGAGGACTGAGAATGGAACAGCTGTTAATTAAAAGTAGATGGATTGAAGGACCGCAGTTTCTGCAAAGGCCTGAAAAGGAATGGCCGCTCACCAGGTTGGATGTAAACATTGTTGATGGTGATCCAGAGGTAAAAAGAGACCCGCTGGTGAATTTTGTTGTTGCAAATGACAGCCTAAATCCCACTCGTCAGTTGCTACTGCACTTTTCTGATTGGACAAGGCTTAAAGTTGCTGTGGCATGGTTCCTGAAGTTAAATGCTCTGTTGAAGATGAGCTGTGACAGGAGGAAAATGTTGAATAAGGCTCTGCTAGACGCCAAAGCTGTTGACGTGGAAATGAAACAGTGGAAAAGTGCATTTAGAGGACAAGGCTTGAAAGTGGAGGATGTAAGGGAGGCGGAGGCAGCCATCATTCGTTTCACCCAGCAGGAAACCTTCCTAAGTGAAATTGAAACTTTGATATCTGGTGATTCTGGGGTGAAAAGGGAGAGCCCTATTTGTAAGCTGGATCCATTCCTGCAGGAAGGATTAAGAGTTGGTGGGCGTTTGAGAAGGGCTGCTATGCCTGAGAGTAGAAAACATCCTGTTATATTACCGAAGAATAATCATGTATCCTCTCTGATTTTGAGGCACATTCACTGTCAGTTGGGCCATGCGGGCAGAAACCATATTCTTTCAAGTCTGCGCAGAAACTATTGGATTGTGAGTGCTAATGCTGCTGCTAGAAAGATCATCTCGAGCTGTTCTGTTTGTAGGCGTCAAAGAGGAAAATTAGTGGAGCAAAAAATGGCAGACTTACCAGTTGAGAGAATTACTCCGGACCTACCTCCATTTTCCAATGTTGGTGTCGACTACTTTGGGCCTGTGGAGGTGAAAAGAGGAAGAAATCTGGTAAAGCGCTATGGAGTGATATTTACATGCATGGCTTGCAGAGCGGTACACCTTGAGGTTGCTTACTCATTGGATACGGACTCATGTATTAATGCTTTGAGAAGGTTTGTTTGCAGACGGGGCCAGGTCACACACATACGATCAGACAATGGGACAAACTTCACAGGAGCAGAGAAGGAGCTAAAAAGGGCTGTTGCTGCTTTAGATCATGATAAAATTCAGAGAGCCTTTCTCAGCCAAGGAATTAACTGGAGCTTCAATACACCAGCAGCATCTCATCACGGAGGAGCCTGGGAGCGCATCATTGGGATGATAAGGAGGATACTTACCTCAGTGTTGAGGCAGCAGACTTTGAATGATGAAGGCTTTCATACAGTGTTATGTGAAGTGGAGACAATTTTAAATGATCGCCCAATAACAAAACTGTCGGATGATCCATGTGATTTAGAGGCTCTGACTCCAAACCATTTGCTAACCATGAAAGGCAAGCCAGTGTTACCAGTTGGCCTGTTTGATGCCACGGATTGCTACCTAAGGAGAAGATGGAAGCAGACTCAGTATATTTCCGACTTGTTTTGGAAAAGGTGGATACGGGAGTATCTACCATTATTGCAGGAGCGGCACCAGTGGATTAAGAAGAGGAGAAATCTCATTCCAGGGGACATTGTGCTGATAGCGGACCCTACAGCTCCCCGCAGCTCTTGGCTGCTGGGTAGGATCATGGAGACCTTTGTTGATAAAAGGGGATTAGTTCGTTTGGCACGTGTGAAGACCAGGACTAGTGTTTTGGAAAGGCCTATTACAAAACTTTGCCTTTTGCAAGCGGCACAGTAGGCTTCTGTGGACTGGCATTTAATGACTTTTGACTTTAATAGGTGGTCTATTGGACTCTGGCCAAAGGATGAACATTTTAATTAAATAAATGAATTATGGATTTTAATGGACAATTTAAAGATGTTTTATTGCATAATGGCTTAATTAATGTATGATTTGGAATTGTTTTTGTATTTTGCCAAATAACAATTAGGAGCCGGAGTGTTCCAGCCATTATGAGTGGGTGTGAATGGGTATGAGTGGGTGTGTCATGGGCCCTGCATGGTGCAGGGCATATAATGAGCTCAATGGGACAGGTGTGTGTGATTGGGACTGGGTGAGCAGACAGTTTTTGACCACGCGTAGCCATGTCTGTTCTTGTTCTTTGATTTAGTTATTTACAATAAAGTTGATCGAATTGTACATGATGGAGTGCGCGCGTCAATTCCAGCAAACCCAGTCATAGTGGCGTTGAGTAGCTTTAGTCACTACAAGTGGTGTGAACACACCCTGATTTCACGCGTACCAGAGTTGTTGGTACAGACTTGTTTGGTACACACCTGCACCTGAGTCTGACTGCGTGTTCACACCTGCTCAAACAATCTTTGCCAGAAAACAAGCCAGAGTTTGATTAAAGCAAACCAAACATAGCAAGTGTGAACACACCTAAGTGAAGGAATAATAGACTAATGCGCTTTGTGAAGCTTAAGAAACTTGTTGGACTGGTAGAGACTAGGTTCAGATCGGTCTTGAGTGGTTTTAGACCATCCTGTGAAAGTGTTTTTTGTTTTTATTTGTTCCTCCTAACCCTAAATAGCCTGAAGAAATCTAAAATGAAAGCTGACCCCTAGCTGGGGTCTCAGGAGGGAATGCAGGCGTAGAGTTCCTATCCATCTTTTAGGTAAATAGAAAAATGAATTGCTTTAATAAAGGCCCATTGTAACTGATATCATCACACGAGGACATTATATCACAAATACAAAGTCCCCAATGTAGTTTGTTAGTTATAGAAGCTCACAGTACAAACACATTTTACCTGTACATCTCTGCCAGGTCATAGTTCACAGTGGTCGACCTGGCACCCTGATGTGTGGGACAGTTTATCATTTTACAAACATTAATTATCCTCAATCCATCCAAGACTGAGCACTATAAATGAAAACTGCAAGCAATTAATTAAGCAATACAACATTGTGTTTCAGTAAATATTCAGTGCCTGTCCAAAGCTTGACTGATTTAAGTCCACATCCCATTTTTTAGCCCCTTAAATTTCAAACTAAACAAGCTATAAACTTTACTGACAAAATAGCCTATAACTACTATAATATACTATAAATAACTACTGCTACTTCTGATTCTTTCTTGAACAACAACCTTTATTTTAAACAAAAAATGATGCCACAGTGTAACTAAGAGTAGGCCCCACCACAATTTTATGAGAGGACTTGATTTGCCAGAACCTCAGCCAACTTCACATCACAACATGCAAGGTGCACAGTCATTTATTTAACTACTGGGTATGCATCTCAAAGAGTTACACAGTGTGGCCTTAGGTTCTGTACATTTTTCTATGTAGCCCTGTTCTTTGCTGATTTTACTATTATAGATTTTATGTCCAGAGCAGAGCAGAATGTCTACCCGAAACAAGCACAGACAACCTGCTCCTGCTTTGCATAAAGTTACTGCAAGATAATAGACAACCTGCTCCTGCTTTGCATAAAGTTACTGCAAGATAATAGACAACCTGCTCCTGCTTTGCATAAAGTTACTGCAAGATAATTATACTGTCACATGTAAAAACCAAGTGCAAGAACATGCAGTACAGCTTTTTATAGATCACACGTAATGCCCAAGGGACTCAAAAGTCAGCCTTTTTTCATATTTTCTAGTACATTTTAGTTTTCAAAAATATAAAAGTTAGCATTGCTTCATAAATGTGTTCATTATACACAGAGTATTGAGAGATATAGTGCACACTGCATACCACAGAAAATACAGTATGTCATTTTGTTAAGGTCAAAGATATTTATCTTTAAATGTATCCTTGTTTGTGTTTTAGCTTTTACAGAAAGTAAATACCACCAAGTAGAGACCTGCACGGGACTGACTTTTCAATCCCGCTCCCGAAGCTTCTCTGACTGCTCCCGTCCCGGTCCCGGCGTCTACCATGGCCTGACGCCCGAGGGATTCTCATGGGTCCCGAGAAATATTAATATGACGGGGTTTTCCAGGGAGCACTGGAGTGTCAGCTTGAACTGACACACGCCACAGTCACACACAGCATTCAGGAGAAGAGCAGAAGTCTAACTGGTGTTTAATGTTCTGTTAAAGCTCTGGGTTCATGTGCTGTGTTTGTTATTGGGCTACAGATCCTGAGGTTCATACCGCAGAGGATAAAAAGCGTGGCTCCCAGTGTTGCTGTCCACGCTCTGTTCTGTTTGTTTACTTTCTCCGCTGCTCTTCGCAGCAGCATGTTACCGTAATGCCCCGTGTAAGTTGCACACTCGCCTACATTTAGATGTGACTGCTACCGTAAAGACTAGTATGAGCGTGCATTCAAACTTCTCGGGACGCTCAGGACCAGGTATGTTTTTGCTTGACCGCTCACTCCTGCACAAGACCACGTCAATACCGCCCGATCCCGAAGGATTTGGGTTGGGTCCCGCGGGACCCGCGGGATTTTTTGCCCGCTGCAGGTCTCTACCACCAAGAGAGACAGTCACTGTTTAGTTTAGGAATTGTAAGTCATTTTAAGTTGCCAGCCAGTAAAAAGTTTCTTGGTTAGAACTATCATTATATATCTATACTGATTATCCACAATCCACTCTCCAATATCCACTTTTTGCACTGTGACCAGCAGCATGTTTTTCCGTAGTATGGCGCAGTATCTAGCTTTCATTGAGTGAAAAGTGCACTGAGCTATTCTGGTACTGTTGCGTAACATTATGAACATATCTAATTGTTGCTCAGTAATGGCTAAATATAACCACAGTCACTCTGAGGTCACATGTAGGAATTAAAGACTTTTACACTCTTTATGTTACAAGGCTGCACCGTGGGTAACATCACCGGGTTGACTGTTCGTGATCCGTCCTTCCCCTTTGGCTATGACCAAACCCAATTTGACCTCTGCTTGGATATTCCTGTGCTGAAAGAAAACCTGAACTCCATCTGTGAGAAGGTTGATGACAATGACTTCCAAACGGTCATACTGAGAAAACTCAATGAGGTAAATATTCTTTATAAAATATACATGGACTTTTATTGCCTTACATAAACCTTACTAATTCTCAACTATCCAATACCAGGCATACCCAGCATATTTATATAATGTAGATACATTTTGAACTGCTAATCACTGCAAGTCACAAAGTCAATTTTCTATTTTCTCCATTTTGATACTCAGTTTGAATTTCAGCAGGTTTGTCTTTATCTCGTCTTGTGAGTTGCTGTCATGCAATTAGCTATTTCATTTAGAATAGGTGTGCCTAATAATGTGGCCAGTGAGAGGGGGCTGCTGATATTTAAGAAAGGTTTTAGTATTGAACTTCAGAAAACTTTGCTAAGTATTCATTTTAATTCACAGGAAATTCTGCTACAAGTGCTCAAGTGACTACAACCTCTACCACAACAAACCAAGCAACAACAACAAGTAAGCAACACGTGCTGCATTTGTAATATTTGATTACATTGGAATTATGTAAATAAAACAATAATTTCTCCTTTTTCTGTTCTTATTTTAGCTAACACCGCGAGTAAAGGAGCAGGTTTTGTGAATCTGCCCTCCTCCGTTTTCCTCGCTGCAGTCCTGATCAGTGTGCTTCAGCTACACCTATTTTAACTCTAATCAGTACCTAGTTTATTACTAATCATTATTCATTTCCATGTATATACTGTATGGTGACCTTATCTCTCTAGTTTAAGCATTTGTTTAATGACATAGCAATGTAAATGTAAGTAATGGTGTTACTATTTTTTCTTTTACTCTAATCATTTTCATGTATTTGTTAATGCTACAAAACATCATTACAAATGAGAATAATCAAAACTAATTATTATGCAAAACAAATTGAGTTCTTAAATTGAAAACTATATCCATAAAATTCATTAGAATAAAATCATTCAAGATAATTTAAATATAAAAATCCTTTGTGCTTTCAATTCTGGTTATCTCTGTAATTCTTTTCCAATGAATTATTCATATAATCAATTCAAATTAAACATTAATACAACATTTCTGTACCTTTTTTCTTTTATTCTAACAAAAACCTTTAAACATGCCACCGCCCTGCATCAGATTTGCTGAATAGGATCTGATCGTTGTTTCTTACTAATTTTTAGATGCTGAGTCCAGATATGCTGTTAGTTTTGCTCTAGAACATCACAACTTTTCACAAAGTCTGATGTCCAGTGTAGAGCTTTTCTGCCTAAGATGAACCATAAACATTACAGCTATTGTCAGTTACACTGCCACCAACACAGAAAACACTATCTTTATGTACAATAGGTGGGCAACATTTATCACTTTTCCTCTGATTAGCCCTTATATGAATGTTCGGCACACTTACATTAAGGCTGGTTATTTCCAACAACCTCATGATATGATACTTCATTATTTTGGACTGAAGCTTGGTGACCAGGACAAACCATGTGCTCCTCATACAGTGTGCCGGGCTTGTGTTGAGGATCTTAGAACATGGACCAAAGGAAATAGAAAAAGCTTTTGGCATTCATAGTGATGACTGCTATACTGTATACCCACTACAAAAATGTAGACTACACCACTGATGAGTAGCCCCTCACTCATACTTGGTGGTCATTTAAAAAAACAAAAAAACAAAAAACATAAAAACAAAACAAATATACTTTATTAGTGCGTAGACATCCTATACTTTTTTTGGTAAATACAAATTCTCCTACATTTAAAAACTCACAAACCCAAATTCAAGAATAATAAATAATAATTTGCAAGTTTTTAAAAGTAAAAAATATGAGAAAAAATAACAATATAAACTAGTATTATATTTATATATTTTACTGTATATTTTATGTTTATAATTTAAAAAATAACAAAAAATTGTAAATAAAAAAAATTATCTTAAACACTCACTTATCACAAAGAAAAAATTAAAAAGCTATTAAACCTAAAAAATATTCCTTGTTGTTTTGGACCAAATTTGACGGTTTCAAGTGTCATTGAGACACATGCGCTTGCCTGTCTTTCATAAGTTTAAATAATTCTCTATGAAAATATTTTCTTATGATGTTCTAAATAAATTATGAAATAATTCCACATACCCCTTGAAAAGTGTTTACGTACTCCTAGGGGTCCTCGTACCCTTGGTTGGGAAACATTAATTTAGAGTCACCACTTTACAGGCAGGAAAATTAATAAAAAAAAAAAAAATCAACAATGAAACAAAAAAAACAAAACAACAAAAAACAAACAACTGGACTCACTAATTGAAATCAAGGCTAAACCAGGAGTAAACAAAGACTAAACTGAGCGTCAACATGATGGACCTCAGTATTTCTAAAATCCTGTGTGCGGCCCTGGACATGACAGACTCCACCCAATGAAACATTTAGAAGAGAAAGTCACACTGTAGCATACATGCCACAGGTTATATCAGTTGTGTTTATTAGGCTACAGTAATCACCAGTACAATCACATGCATGCTTTTAGTACATTTTTAAAACTATGATAAATGAATGTAATGGGGTCTTCCCTGGATGTTTAATGTTAGAAAAGAAAAAGAGTTAACTGTTTTGATAACATAGGGCTTGTTTGCATTATGCAATGTGCGGAATTGCAATACAGCTACCTTTTGGAAATACAGGAAAGACATGAAAAAGGAAGATCTTTTAACTGATCTGATTAGGTGTACATAGAGACATACATCCACTGTAAAAAAAAAAAAAAAAGAAAAAAAAGAGAAGATTAAAGAGAGAAAGTTTATTCAGATTTTATACATAAAGGTTATCTTGTGTCTATTATTTAATTGTACAGTAGCATATTTACATTTAAACTTACCTCTGATTCTCGAAGTGTCATTGTCATTCTATCAGACAACTGCCTGAAGATTTCTAGGGGGAAAAAAAAGATTTAGAACACAATAACCAAAATAACAAAATCAATGCATTATAAAATGAAATAGGTTTGGGCCACCACTAGAGGGAGCCCACACCACTGTGTTTCCACTAATGTTCGTCGTTTGACGAATGTGTAAGGAGCTGTAGCCATAGAGGTCTATGGTTTTAGCCTGCAGATACTTACTGGACTTTTTTTTATTTATTTATTTTTCCATTAAAGCAAATTAGACAGTAACCCTAACCCTAACCCAGTATATATCTGTGTGTACAGATCAAATAAATGTACAATAAAATAAGAAAACAAATATACACAAATAGAAGTAAAAGAAGAGAAGAGAAAAAGAAAAATAAGTGTCAAGAAATAAAAATGAAATGCCAGGGAATACTCGGAGCATCTCCAATTTACAAAGTTTCAGTACTTCTAATGTTTTTATTGCTTTCAGATGAGTTGAATACATTTATTTGTTTATATTGTTGAATTTCATTTTGAAAGATTATGAATGGGGCTTTCTATTGAGAAACTTTTGTGAATTTGCGAATATGTAATTTGGCCTGTATTATGAGGAGAATGATGATGTAATAGACACTGCTGGAATTATTGTAAAAACCAAAAAGCATGTTCTTGTAGTGAAGAGTGAAGTCCTTTGTTGTTATTCAAGATGTATTTGACGAGGCGTTTCCAGAAGAGGACGGTATCAGAACGTGACCAAAACATGTGAGTAGTTGTTTCTTTGTTAATTCCACAGAAGGAACAAGAGAAAAGCATACTTTGCCCACAGATGTCTAAGTCACAGGAGCGGGCTCAGACCTGGTTGTGGGAGCAGTGTAGCCTTTGAAGGGGGCACTCCTTTAGGAATAATATTAAACTTTATTTATATAGCACTTTTCTGAACAATTTCCAAAGTGAGCAAAAGTACATAAAACCCACACAGAGACCACCTCACAAAATTTCAATAAAAAAAACAATCAAATATTAGAATATACAACAAGACAATTGATATGCCTGAGGTCTTAGGGCAGGGAGTTCCACAGGGAGGGAGCCTGTGCTGAAAATGCCTGGTCCCCTTCAGTGGCCAGTCAGGTCCTCGGGACAGCCAACAAGGCTCCCTCCCCAGAGCGTAGTGGTCTTGAGGGGACAGATGGTGTGAGGAGGTCAGATAAATGGTGTGGAGCCAAACCATTAAGAGCATTAAAAGTCAATAATAAAATTTTAAAATCAATATCATATTAAACGGGAAGCCAGTGCAGGGGCATGACAACAGGGTTGATTAAAATTACTTCAGACATGCTATTATTGAATTTGAGATAGTTTTGCGCCATCCAGGATTTTATGTCATTGATGCAGATGTGACAATACAGAACTCTTTTGGAGTATTATAACTATTTTGTGAGTATTCAAAAATTCTGAATAAATCATAAGATCACCATTGGCAGTGACCATTGCTTTACAAAAAGAATACCATTGTCCATCCAATTTTGAAAAAAATAATGATTTGCTTTTATATAAAATATTCCAGTTGTTCCATATAGTATAAGTATAAGTATAAGTATAAGTATAAGTATAAGTGTGAGGAGATCAATAACCAGGCTTGCTTATGAAATGTGGTCAATTTGACAGGTAGTTTATCTATGTATATTGTAATTAGACATTAGACAATTAGACAAGTTCCAGACTGATTCCGAGTTTCTCAGGACATTGCGTAACCAGTTGATTTTTAAAGTATACTTTACTGAGGTGAAATCTATAAAGGTTAAACCACCAGCCTCTATAGTGTTAGTTAATACAGAGTATTAAGCACCTATATCTGGGTCAATGTTTAAAGCCATTGCGGGATATATCAGTCTGGAAATTCCTTCTGTCTTTGTTAGCAGTATTCTGCCGCTCAGTGACAAATCTCTCTGTTGCCATTGGTTGAACCTTCTTTTAGATTTGTCAATGACTGGCTCGAAATTTAATTTACCACATTTGTTCTTGTCTTTAGTAATTACTATTCCTAAATAAGCCACTTCTGATTTTACAGGAAGACCATATATAACACAGTACTTACAGCCTTTTATGGGATACTTACTGTACATGCATTCAAAGCGAAGCCCCAGACTGATGAAGTTTTCCAGGGTCATGTGACCAGAAGAGGCTCCATAGCGCACGGCCATCAGGTTGAGCATGTCATCACTCACTTTCATTCCTAAGTCACATAAACAAAAAAATACGTAAATAACGTATGTCCCGTTTTATTTGGACATGCTGTCAGATAATTTGTCAAATTCTAAAAAAACTTTTAAAACCTGAAACAATTAGTGTTGGTTCTAGTAAGATTTAACACACAAGCCCAGGGCCGTACGCAGGATTTTAGAAATACTGAGGTCCATCATGTTGAGTTTAGTCCTGGTTTAGTCCTCATTTAGTCCAGGTTTGGTCCTTGTTTTGTCCTTGTTTAGACCTGGTTTAGTCCTGGTTTAGTCCTGGTTTTTTGCCTGGTTTAAATCTGGTTTAGTCAACAATAGAAAAATACTGAGGTCTGGACCTCTGTGACCTCTGTGCTGCGTATACAGCCATGCTCAAGCCCCTATAGAGTTCAGCTGCAGCCATACTGTTGCTCTACAGTAGCCTAGAAAGGACAAATCAACCTTAAAACTTAGTAAGGGAGTAGGATTTGAGGTGTATTGTTTCTTTTACTACTACTCCATTTGAGGAGGAGGAGTAAAAGTAGTAGTAGAGTAGTTTTCACTCCAGTGGAGTGTAAACAACAACACAGACTACCAGGAATTATTTTACCCTGTAAAAAAAGAACCACTGTGGTAATAAAAGTTTTGGGAAATGTCGGTGGAAAGGGGGCTAATGTTCTTAAAAATGATTAGCCTACCGAGAGCCATGACAGCGTTCCTTAGCTCACTCAAAGACAGTGTACCGGTCCGTGATACATCAGTGCGGAAGAAAATGTCCTGATTAAACAGAAGACAAAGACAAACTACTGTGAAATTGTTTTCAGAGGAATTTACATATTTCTTTTTTCTTGTTACCTTGTATGTGGTTATCTTCTTCCACAAATTAACAAATTCTTCACTGTTCAGTTTCCCTGTAATTGATGTCTTGTAGTGTTAAGTCAAGGTATGAGGAAATTATTAGTATGAGAAGTTTAAAGAATTAAAAGTCATGCTTTGTTATGTTATAATTTATGTATTTAACAGGATACATCCATGAGCGCAACCATACTGCGACAGGCATCGACGCTGAAGCCACCAGATTTAAGGTCTCCTAAAAAGGTGGGAATGACACAAATTGCTGTTAGGAGTGTTTTTAGAAAACAAGTGCATGTGTTCACATTTTTTACCTTTGAGGTTTTCATTTAGAAGCCTCTGAAGCTGCTCTGCATCCACTTCTTCATACTACAGGTAAAAGAACAAACGCAAACGATTTACCTGAATGACAAGAGATTTCAATAAGATGTCAGAAGTGAGTTCTATCATTGTTGGACCCCAAGTGTTTCTGATGATTTTATTGTCACAGCAGCAGAGTCTGAGTCTATTTATCATTCCTACTTTTTGTTTAAAAGGCCTCAACCTTTTAAGGGGAGGATGCCTCTGTGAATACTACACTCTTGCGAGACAGTGCGCAGTTAAACATGGCAGCCAGCTGCTGCTAAAAAGCAACAAACTTTTCCTTGTTTTTTCCCCTTCTCCTTTCTCACTCTATTTCTTTCATTTTCCGTAAACACAAAAACTGGATTACAATACACAATGAGACGCTCTCAGAAAGCCAAAAAGCCTCGCACTATGGACTAACTCATCTCCACCACTCACATCCCAGAATTTCACCCTGCTGTCCTGAGATAAGTGACATACTCACATCTATTGACAATAAACTATCCGGATTGGACGCCAGAGTTGCATCAATAGAAGTATCCAATAAATATCATTTTAAATTAAATTTGATTGCTCTGAATACCTATTTTAAGAAAAATAATAATCAGCTCGAATGAAGCTTAATTTTGATGCTTTTAATGAAGGCCCATAACAATGAGACACTGGTTCTGAGCTGGTTTCTGGGAGGAGGAAGCCGTTTTTAGTCCATTCTTGCTTCACCCTGTTCCTGTCCACACCTGTCCCTGTCTCTGAAGATTAGTGTCACGCGAAGATTCACTATTGACTTTGACGCTGCAGTAACTACACAACAATTACAGAAAAAGAACTCCATACCGCTCTCACCTTAATGCCAAATAATAAAGCGCCAGGACCTGATGGCTTCCCTGCTGAGTTCTACAAACACTTCTGGTCTATTTTATCTCCACTATTCATGATTTCATTCACTGGCGAATCAAGTTTAATATATTTACAAATGGATCTATCCCACTCAGTCAGATAATATATGACTGAGTGGGATGGATCCATTTGTATATATATTAAAGTCAGATAATATATGACTGAGTGGCCAAATCAACAGTACTGGAAAAATAGACATTAGTTCCATATACCTACAACGTCCCCCACTGACAGCTGATTTAGTCAACATTTCTTCCCCCAAAAAGCTACTTTCCAAAATAAACAAAATAATATCAAAATCCTCCAATCCTGCCTTAATCAAATGGGAAAAAGACTTATCTATTGCTCCCGATGCTGACTTCTGGTCTCTACTCTGTAAAAATATTTATTCCTACATGTAACAATGCACTGAAGTCACGATTTGATTCATGATTTTATGTTCATGATTACGATTTTTTACCATTTTTATTTGCTGATTTAGTTGCAGTATAATTATGACCAGAAGGATTTTTTTTACATAGCCTATTTGTGTCTCCTTATCAAACTGAAATTGCTGTACATTTCTTATTAACAGAAATTGAATAAATAAAGTAGATATTAAAACAGTGACATGTAAAAATAACAAAAATATATAAAATAATTTGTTAGCCACTTTTATTAACCCCTTTCTACTATCCTTCAAAAACAGAGACACTATAGTAGCAAGCAATGCAGAGAGAAGCAGCTTATTATGAATCATGCCTCAGTAATATAATGGGCCTAATATGAGACACATCCACAGTGAGGACACTGATCTCCATGGAAACGCTTCGGGGGAGGGGCCTCTGAAACTTCAGATAAACTTTAGCCTGCGGTTAGCCACTTAGCTTTCCTTTAGCTCGCTGCTAACAACAAGCTACTTTATGAACGATGGCAAACGGAGGAACAGGTATGTGCTGCCTAAATAATACCTTCAGAGGTGAGTTTCTTACGGAAGCGCATAGTAGTCACCAAAAAAAAAAAAAAAAAAAAAAAATCTCGTAATTACGAGAAACTATCTCGTAATTACAAGATAGTTTTTCTCGTATTTACGAGATAGTTTTCTCGTAATTACGAGATAAAGATCAACGTACCCTTTAGGACATTGAATGGCGCCCGTCACAGTAACCAGTATGAGACAAAGCTTTTTTAGCAATAGGATGTAAATACATGGAATGCCCTGCCAGCCTCTGTTGTAACTGCTCTAAGTCTGAACAGCTTCAAATCACGACTTGATCAACTCTGGAAACACCACCCATGGTACTTTAACTGGGAAGATAACTCCTTTAGTTACCCCGAACCCAGTATGTCGCAAATCACAAACATTATGAAGTATGAAGTTCAGCTCAAGATCTGGTCATAGAGGCCACAGGGCATGCGACCAGAAAGCACCTAAGTAACCTAAGTAAGTCATCACAGCTTAAGTGGCCAGAGAGTTTTGCCCGAACCTCCAGGGGCCTCAGTAGGCTAATTGCGGTAATTATTCCTGTCAATTAATCAATTATTTTGATATTTTTTTTATTTGGGCTTTATAACAATGAAGCTTGGACATTAAATGGCTATCCACTTATCATCCACTATCCACTTAGCATGCGGGAAACTACCAGCTAGCTTACTATAGAAGCGCATAGTAGTCACCAAAAAAAAAAAACCTATCTCGTAATTACGAGATAGGTTTTTTTTTTTTTTTTTGGTGACTACTATGCGCTTCCGTAGTTTCTTGCCGTTCGCCCTGGGCTTGTTGTTGTTTTGTCTCTGTGCGCTGTGTGCGCGCTCCTCAGTCTCTGCGAGAGGTGAGGGAGCGCTCTTCCAAACATCTCCGAGTTATTAAGCTCTAGTGCGGTCTTGACTAATGATTTTATGAGTCCTGTAAACTAAACCTTTATATAAATGAATGTTTCACTTCTGTAAAATGTTACGGTATTGGTGTCTAGCACCAAATATGCGAGCCAGATTACTCACCATTATACTTTGGTGGCCTGCAAGCTGTTTAAAGGGACATCGCGATTAATTCTTTCCTGCATGATTCAAAATTTCTCTCTCATGCATCGATTTTTAGCCGATTACGAAGAATCGTTACATCCCTACATATTTCACTGGAAAAATCTACTCAGACTACATCTCACTGGAAAACATTCCCCTAATCATACTCAACCCTCCCAATCAGCTCTCATTAACCTCTTACAAATCTGAATTATTTCACTTATTTTTGTTATCTTACTAATTTAACAACCATACACACACTAACATTATCTATTTATTCTAACGCCACATTTTTTCCTTATCTTTTTTGTGATCATTTGTAATTAACTTATTGTTATTATTAACATTGTGGTACGCCAGGATTAAAGTTTAGGTGGTTTCACATCTAGTTAATTTCAACTAAATTCACACTGGCAACCCAGTAGTTGAGAACCACTGCTTTTAGGCACATATTGTATTTGAGTTTGTCTGTTTCTGAAGTAGAATGTCACAATAAAACAACATCTTATCTTTGCATGTTGTTGCTATATAAAAACATACAAATACCTTATCAGAAAATTGACGGAACAATGGTTTCTTGTGGTTGTCATCTTTGCCATTTTCTTCATGTGAATGCTGGGAAATGTGACATTACAGTGATGTCAGTTAAGATGCAACAGAAGATATCAATATTATAAAAAAAAAAAAAAACATTTTACAGACCTCGCCAACTTCCATATGATTATGACTATGGTTATCATTATGATTATGATTATGATTATGGCCACCGCCGGAGCTCTCACTGCCAAGAAACAGAAATGGTGTTAAGTCTGTGTGGAATTATTATTATCTTTTTTTTTTTTTTTACTCTAGATGAACTGACTGGATGTGGGTTTCAGCCTTGGAGAGTATGGTCAGCAGAAAAGATGCTGTCTCGTTGGGTTTGAAAGTGGACGGCACGATGACGTATTCACCAGGCTTCAGCATCATAAACTCCATCACCTCTCGTGCATTCATGTAACTTTTGGTCTGGGCCACTGCTTTGTTGGTGGTGAAGAAAGAGGCAGGGAGCTTCCCTACCTCTCCCTTGTACTATGACATCAACAAGAAGACGTTGTGTAGCCATAGTGCTGTATATTGTAAACATCATGGCAGATTTTAACTGAAGAATTGTGGTTACTTACAGCGTCTGGAACCTCAAATACTGAGAATCCAATGTGCAGGTTTTGCACCAGACGTCTGTTCCTTTTATCAGGTTTTTGCATGAGTGACACCAGCATATTTTTCTCTCCTTGACTCTGAGCACATTTTTCAAACAGTTGGTCAATCTTCACTCGATACTGTGGATTTGTCCAAAAGCTATCTGCCAGGCAAAAAGAAGTGTGCAACTGTTATTTAGAGCTTAGAATCTAAAGTGCACAAGTGATATTCTGCCAACTTTAAAAGGGAATTGTATTGACCCTGGATTACTTTACAATTTATCACATATATCTAGTCTTTGGATTTGCATTGAAAAGTTATAACCTAGTTTTATGTATAGCTTTGACTTTTGTGTAACAGTACCTCTGTGGTTCAGGCACCCTCCTGCAGTAGTACCTGCCACCCATCTGCCCTCATAGAAGGACTTCTTCCAGTGACAAGTGGAGCTTCCATCGAGAAAGTCAGGACACAGGCAGCAGATATCCAGGTCTGAGTAGAACTTACAGAAGTCTTCCAAAAGCATCCTTGGAAAGCAGATAATTAAATGATTAGTTATGAGTCTTAATCTTAGTCTTTAAAGATCGTTAGATAGAGAAACATTGTGTTTACCAGAACTCTCCATCATCGATCACTGCAAGGCACATTTCACGTTCCTGAGGGCTCACAGTTTGCCAGAGTGGTGACCTGCATAAATATTGTTAAAGTGTGGTTGTTTTAATATTAGAGTTGTAAATATGAATTTTCAAAAATAATAATGATTTAATTAGACCTGATGTTTTCACAGAACTCTGTATTATTTGATCTTTATTTCAAACTGGTGAAAGTTGCACAAATTGCATTAGGCAGCATTATTACTTACTTAAAGACATTTTGCCCCCCTTGTCATAATTAGTCATAATTAAACACTGCAATAGTTGAGATTACAAAAGTAATTGTGTTGCATGTTTTTTTATTGACATCTGCCTGACAAAGTCACATGACCATGACTTTTAATCCTGTCCCAGTAACCAGACCAACCTGTGTGTACTGACATGGCTATTAGCTCAGTCTAGTTGGATCAATTCTTTATCAGTGAAACATGAAACACTGTGATTTATGAGTTGAACCACAAATTTACATATCATCACAGAACAAAATATCCTTTTTTATTGCTTGTTCTTGTTCTTACTGGTCACTCCAGTCTCCTTTCCACTCTCCTTGGCCCCATGGGTTCCAGAGACGCACCAGCTTTACAGCCTGCCCCTGGCTCATCATCTAGTAAGTACACAATCACAGTCTTACTATTAACTCAGGTAATATATTTGACATTTATGATTATCAAATATTGTACAATTTAATGTAGTTCATACCTCTTTGACCCCAGTCACGGCATAGGCATGGCCTTGAACCAGTCCATTTGGCAGGACAGTGTTAGCAGAAGTCTCCTGTAATACATAGAAGTTAGTTTAAATGGTCCCAGACTGTGTTTTGTGTCTATTTCAGTCCAAAGCCTCTATTTATTTATTTCTATTCTCACCTCTAACCACACCCATTCTAACCACACAGTTGAAGTCTGTCACTACCTCATTGTACTTAAAGGGGCCATATTATGCTGTTTTTTGTGCCTTTTAAATTTTAATTTTAATTTAGGACACCTCTAGAGCTTACATTTTGTAGGTCAGAAAACTCAGTAATTATTGAAAAAAACCTATTTGAAGAAACTCATCATTTGACTGTGAGAAACACTCAGATTAGGTTCCTGTCACTTTAAGAGCCCTTGTCCTGGCTGCTGTAACGGTGCAGTTCATGGTGGGTTTGTTTGGTTGCTGCAGGAGAGGTGTGAGCTGAACAGGACTGGGCTGTGAGGAGGGAGGGGCGTGGTCAGGTGGAAATGGCAGACATCGGTGAAACAAGACGTTTCTGTCCTTTCATGAAGTCAACGTAAATAAATAGAGGATTACTCTAAGATGCATGAATGAAACAAAAACACAACTCCAGGTATGTTTTTGATGCAGGAACAACATTAAGACATGGTAGAAATCTCATAAAAGTCGATTTTGTATAATAGGGCCCCTTTAATTTTTTTCTCATGAGAAATGCTCAAGTGAATTGAGACAAAAATGTGTGTGTATAAAATTGGACAACATCCAAAATGCCCTGGGTTCTTGGATTTGTGTTATTTCAGTTTAATCTTAGATGTTACATATTAAGGATGTAACTGAAGTCACGGTTCGATTCAATTCATGATTTTATGTTCTCGATTACAATTTTTTACAATTTTTATTTGCAGATTTAGATGCAGTATAATTATGACCAATTTTTTTTTTTTTTACATAGTCTATTTGTGTCTCCTTATCAAACTTAAATTGCTGTACATTTCTTATTAACAGAAATTGAATAAATAAAGTAGATATTAAAACAGTGACTTGCAAAAAATAGCAAAAATATATAAAATCACTTTTATTAACCCCTTTCTACTATCCTTCAAAAACAGAGACACTATAGTATCAAGCAATGCAGAGAGAAGCAGCTTATGATGAACCATGCCCCAGTAATATAATGGGCCTAATATGAGACACATCCACAGGGAGGACACTGATCTCCATGGAAACGCTTCGGGGGAGGGGCCTCTGAAACTTCAGATAAACTTTAGCCTGCGGTTAGCCACTTAGCTTTCCTTTAGCTCGCTGCTAAAAACAAGCTACTTTATGAACGATGGCAAACGGAGGAACAGGTATGTGCTGCCTAAATAATACCTTCAGAGGTGAGTTTCTTGCCGTTCGCCCTGGGCTTGTTGTTGTTTTGTCTCTGTGCGCTGTGTGCGCGCTCCTCAGTCTCTGCGAGAGGTGAGGGAGCGCTCTTCCAAACCTCTCCGAGTTATTAAGCTCTAGTGCAGTCTTTTCATGTTTCCATCGGACTAATGATTTTACGAGTCCTGTAAACTAAACTTTATATAAATGAATGTTTTTCTTCTGTAAAATGGTACGGTATTGATGTGTAGCGCCAAATATGCGAGCCAGATTACTCACCATCATACTTTGGTGACCTGAACGCTGTTTAAAGGGACATCGCGATAATTTTTTTTCTCACACCGATTCAAAATTTCTCTCTCATGCATCGATTTTTAGCCAATTTACAAAGAATTGTTACATCCCTATTACATATGAACCAACATCTAAAAGGTTTGTTTTCCATTTCTTGGAATGTGTGAACCTGTATTACATCATCTTACTGCCGCTGGTTAAAAAATACAGTTAAGATGCTTCAAGTATAGCGCAATTTATAAATGCTATTATTTGTTACGTTTGTTTTCTTGCTGTGTTTAAGGTGCATTTGAAATGACTGAGTCTTACCCCCTGTGGTGTACCACATCCCATCAGGGACTTGGACTTCCCTGCTCTGAGCATGAGGTCCCACAGGTTTGGAGGAGGGCTGGACAGCTCAATGCACATGTGAACTCCTCCAGTGAAGTCAACCATAGCCTCGGCAGGAGTCCCAGCATTCATGTCTGAGTAGGAACCACACACTCTGACAGAACATCAGTGTAAATCAGTTGACAGATCTTCTAAAGAAAATGTTATATTGCAAAATAAAGTGTTTCCATACTTGGCATAGGCTTTCTCCAACAGAGCTGGCCAGAACTCCCTGGGGTCTTTGGAGTGAACAAAGATCAGTTGGTTGTTGATTGTGGGTAGTTTGTCATCAATAACAACATCGATCCACCTCCCAAATCTCCAGAACTGAGTGTCATCAATACAAGACTTGATCATGTGCTGTATATTTATACAACGTGGAAGTGAACTGTCACAAGTAGAGCATCTTTACCCTGAAGTGGAACAGACCACAATAGTTCTCATCATACTCCTGGTCCATTGGGACAACCTGTGCCAGGATTCCTTTCTGAAATGTGAGAGCTCCAATGGATGCCAAAAACCAACAGTTTCCTAAAAATACACGTCAGGTGACTTCTCTGATAAAATAAATCATGAATATATAAATATGTTTGACCATACAGTATTAGTGCAATGCTTTATTCCTCTCTCACTCAGGCAATGCAACTTTCTTTTTATTATTTTCTTACCAACAATGCCTTGACCAAAGTCAAATCTGGAGATCCCATCCACAACCAAAGATGGATTTGGAACAATTTTCTAAAAAATAGCAACATTAAAATCTGTAAATAATAATTTAAAACACATTTTTCAGTTTATCTATACCATGTCAGTTTGTGTCATTTGGTATCATGCTGGTAAACCTGCAGCTACAGCACTCACCCCAGGTCTAAGCCACTCCACTCGGTCCAGGTCTGAGGGTTTAAGGATGGTGGGTCCGATGGATCTTCTGTCTGGTGGGAACATGTCGTCTATATAGCGGACTTTTCGGATGAGGCAGTACTGTTTGAGCTGCTGGTAGTCCTGGTTGAGGAACCTGCTGGGGGTTTCCAGGCTCCCATAACCATCTTTAGTGTGCCGTGCATCAAGGATGCTCTTGCACACTCCTGGGATTGCCATGCTGCTGTGCCTTTTGAGCTGTAGACAATTGTGTACTGAGGCTACAGTGCACTGTGAGTGTAAGTGAAAAGTAAAAGTAGATCTTAGTCCAACCTTGAACAGGTGTGGAGATAGACAGGGTTGTCAGACGAGGCTCGAAGCTTTATATACAAAGCCTGCCAGTGCCTGAAGCTAAAGGACATGCATGTTTCATGATCATGACTCGTGCTGGCAGGTTCACACCCACCAAAAAAAAAGAAAAAAAGAAAAAAAAAAGACACACAGACAGATGGGCTCTAAAGACGTGTACATGCAAGTTGGGTGAGTATGGTGTAGTTAGGTTTGCATACAAGCAATACATGAGTACAATGTTAATGGTGACCTTTCCGCTACACCCAGCCAAATGCTTTACTGCACTGTGTAGCTGTCATCAGTGTTGGCCAATGAATTACTTTGATAACAGACTGTTGTACTTGTTCAACAGAGCTATGAAAGCTCAAGCTACTTGATATAATTGATTTTATGAGAACAACTCCAACATTCATAACTGCAGCAGTATCATCAGAAAAGGAAACATTGAAGGACTGCTGTGTTTTTGTGTTTACAGAGACATGGCTCAACAAAAATGTCCCGGACAGCGCCATTCAGCTGGACCGGCTTTCATGCTACAGAGCAGACAGAGTCATTGCTGAGGGAGGCAAGAGCCGTGGCGGGGGACTTTGTGTTTACACCAATGACGCACTCACTCCCATCCTCATGAAGTGCTTCAAACAGCTAGCCATGCAACACATCAGGTCTGTTCTCCCATACACACACAGAGGACTCTGCACCAGGCAGCTATGCAGCATTGTCTGCTCTGTGCACCCTTGTCACTTTAACCAGGTTTAAACCCGTCTGATAAGCTCATTAAACCTCTGCTGTTTAATGTATCTTTTACTGTTCACATTTTTGCACTGCCATTCTCTCGCTCTACTCTCGCACTGTTGCACTGTTGCACTGGTCTGGTCTCTAATTACTCCTAATCTTTTTTAGGTGTGAGTGAGTAAAAAGTAATGCCACAGTTATATGCAGAGTCACAGAGTCATAGTATATATAGGCCTTTTTATTTTTCAGTTTCCAAATATCAAACAATTTATTGGTTAAAATATAAAAAAATGGCCACCTCAGTGACAAATTGAGATTTACAAACTGTTACATTGTGACACTGTGTCATTGGAATTACTGTTTCATATGTGATTAAAATAAAAATCATCAGTTCATTAGCTACAGATTAAGCTCAAGATGAGCTCTGTATCTCATCAGGGTAGGCTGTAAATATCAAGTTCCATCATTCATAGGCTTTGGACTATTTGGCAGATTATTGTAAAATTTTACTACTTTTTAACAGTGTCAGGGCTTTTAATATGTGTAGCCATCGGTTTGTGTATTTTTTTTTTATCTGTAAAAATCTAAAACTCCTAAAACACCCCAACGTTAACCTTCCACATCTTCAGTAAAGACGAACAAGAATAAAACCTACCTTTCGTGTTAGAGGCTGCTGGTGGCCAGTCGCAGGACAGACACAGAGACAACAGCAACCTTCTGTCAGTCTGCCCCAGGGCAGCTGTAGCTCACCACCACCAAGTGTGAGTGAAGGAATAATAGACTAACGGGCTTTGAGAAGCTTAAGAAACTTGTTGGACTGGTCTAAACAGGATTTAGACAGGGTTTAGACTGATTGAGACTAGGTTCAGATCGGTCTTGAGTGGTTTTAGACCATCCTGTGGTAAGAAAATGTTTGTTTTCCTTTTTATTTGTTCCTCCTAACCCTAAATAGCCTGAAGAAATCTAAAATGAAAGCTGACCCCTAGCTGGGGTCTCAGGAGGGAATGCAGGCGTAGAGTTCCCATCCATCTTTTAGGTAAATAGAAAAATGAATTGCTTTAATAAAGGCCCATTGTAACTGATATCATCACACGAGGACATTATATCACAAATACAAAGTCCCCAATGTAGTTTGTTAGTTATAGAAGCTCACAGTACAAACACATTTTACCTGTACATCTCTGCCAGGTCATAGTTCACAGTGGTCGACCTGGCACCCTGATGTGTGGGACAGTTTATCATTTTACAAACATTAATTATCCTCAATCCATCCAAGACTGAGCACTATAAATGAAAACTGCAAGCAATTAATTAAGCAATACAACATTGTGTTTCAGTAAATATTCAGTGCCTGTCCAAAGCTTGACTGATTTAAGTCCACATCCCATTTTTTAGCCCCTTAAATTTCAAACTAAACAAGCTATAAACTTTACTGACAAAATAGCCTATAACTACTATAATATACTATAAATAACTACTGCTACTTCTGATTCTTTCTTGAACAACAACCTTTATTTTAAACAAAAAATGATGCCACAGTGTAACTAAGAGTAGGCCCCACCACAATTTTATGAGAGGACTTGATTTGCCAGAACCTCAGCCAACTTCACATCACAACATGCAAGGTGCACAGTCATTTATTTAACTACTGGGTATGCATCTCAAAGAGTTACACAGTGTGGCCTTAGGTTCTGTACATTTTTCTATGTAGCCCTGTTCTTTGCTGATTTTACTATTATGGATTTTATGTCCAGAGCAGAGCAGAGAAGAATGTCTACCCGAAACAAGCACAGACAACCTGCTCCTGCTTTGCATAAAGTTCACTGCAAGATAATTATACTATCACATGTGAAAACCAAGTGCAAGAACATGCATGTATGGCTTCCTATAGACCACACCTAACAGCAGACATTTATGACTGGGGGAGAAGCAAGAGTTCACTTAGCCCTAGGAAGAAATGCCCAAGGGACTCAAAAGTCAGCCTTTTTTCATATTTTCTACCACTACATTTTAGTTTTCAAAAATATAAAAGTTAGCATTGCTTCATAAATGTGTTCATTATACACAGAGTATTGAGAGATATAGTGCACACTGCATACCACAGAAAATACAGTATGTCATTTTGTTAAGGTCAAAGATAATTATCTTTAAATGTATCCTTGTTTGTGTTTTAGCTTTTACACAAAGTAAATACCACCAAGAGAGACAGTCACTGTTTAGTTTAGGAATTGTAAGTCATTTTAAGTTGGCAGCCAGTATAAAGTTTCTTGGTTAGAACTATCATTATATATCTATACTGATTATCCACAATCCACTCTCCAATATCCACTTTTTGCACTGTGACCAGCAGCATGTTTTTCCATAGTATGGCGCAGTATCTAGCTTTCATTGATTGAAAAGTGCACTGAGCTATTCTGGTACTGTTGCGTAACATTATGAACATATCTAATTATTGCTCAGTAATGGCTAAATATAACCACAGTCACTCTGAGGTCACACTAGCGATATAAATAGAACTGTATAGAAGCAATATTTCTGTCTACAGGCAGATGGCACAATTTAGGATAATTCTCTGATGGCACAATTCTCTGGCCTCAGCAGTCATTTTACATTCTGTTAATAAATGGCATTACTTATCTCTATACATCGCTCTTTATCAGATGGTAGAGTGAAACCTGAACACTTTTATTGAAGTTGCTGTGTGTTATCACATGCCAGTATTTAATAAAGAGCCAGACTGTGTTACTGTAAACATGTTCATAGGTGTGTGTTTGTAGAAGAAACAGCTGCTGCTTTTATGGTATGTTGTTCCCTGTCCAATCAGTCACAATCTCTACAGCAGAGGTCACTGTGCTGTAGGTTTAAATGGCTGTTGTACTTGTAACAAAAGTGATATATTCTGTGCATTCTGAGTAAATGACAGAGAGGCTGAATGGTTCGACCTTGCCCCAGGCGTTTGCACACAACCAGTTCACAGTGGAAGAGAGTTCAGTCCTACCTGCTGATCCAGCACCACTCAGTCCCTACACACCGGCTTCACTGTACAGCACCTAAGGTAAGACCATACCATAATTGTTACACTGAATGATTCAAGACTCTATACAAACTGATATTACTCAATATCCCAGTGTACTGATGTAAGCAGTAGTTATATACAAAACATGAGGTAATCTTGCCCACACAAGCTATAGCTGTCATACAGTCACTAACAGTTGTACCACTGCTCTGACTCAGTGAACAATGGTCTTTCATCCTCGCTTAACACTATACAACACTGGGGAAAACTGGCAGGTTACTGATAGTCTGCTCTGCCACTAAGCTACATGAATACTGTTAGCCCAGTACAGTAAGTTTCATATCACTTGCAAGTTTACAGGCTAGACAGAGACAATGCAGACAAAATACAGCGTTCTCTTATAAACTGAATTGACTTCCCCTATATATATATATATTGGATATTTATTATGTATTTTTATTTCTGTAGAAGAGGAGCCATGCCTCCTCCTGGTGTGTGTCTTGACATAATTGGAGCTCGTCAAAAGCAGGATGGATATGGAAGTGTGTCTCTCCCAAACCAGTTCAATGAACAAGACTACAACCACCTGAAACAGTTCTGCTTAAGCCAAGGTGTGCGGTTTGTAGACAAGACATTCCCTCCCGACCTGTACACCATTGGTCAGGGATTACTCAGTCCAGACGACTTGGCTCGAGTGAAGTGGTGCAGACCTGCAGTAAGTGTAGGGAAATGATGCAAAACTAATATCATACATTCTACCAACGTATCACTCTGCCTACTTTTCAGAAACTTTGTCCCAATCCATGTCTGGTAGTTGATGGAATATCTAGGTTTGACATTGGTCAAGGAATACTCGGTAGGATTATTATACTGAGTGACATAATCTTACAATACTGCATTTTTGTTTAGCAATAAAACACCTGACATATTTGTTTAGGGGACTGCTGGTTTCTTGCATCTATTGGAGCCCTGACATTTCAGGATCAGATCTTTAGACAAGTTGTCCCATTGGAACAAAACTTCAACCATGACTACTGTGGGATCTTCCACTTTAGGGTAAGCATTGTTATACATTATTATATTACAACATATGCATTCGCCCTTGCCTACATCTTATTTTAATGTAGTTCTGGAGATTTGGGACATGGGTTGATGTAGTTATTGATGACAAACTACCCACACTCGATGGCAGACTGATCTTTGTTCACTCCAAACAACCAAATGAGTTCTGGCCGACTCTGTTGGAGAAAGCTTATGCTAAGTAGGTACCAATGAAAACCTGATATTGCTGCATGTCAGGCAGAACTTCACGCTGTAACATTAGATGATATGTGGCAGGGTGTGTGGTTCCTATGCAGACATGAAATCCGGGGATCCTGCTGAGGCACTGGTTGACTTCACTGGGGGTGTTCACCTGTCCATCCAGCTCTCACAGCCCTCTTCAGACCTATGGGAGCTCATGAACAGAGCGGGAACATGCAAGTCACTCATGAGCTGTGGCACTTCTCAAGGGGTAACCACTTTTAGCCTTTTTCAAACGTCCAAATAAGTCTTTTTTTTTATTTTAATACCGAATGTGCTTGCATTTTAGGGAAGTTCTGAGAACAAAGTTCTGCCCAATGGACTGATCCAAGGACATGCCTACACTATTACTGGGGTCAAGGAAGTGAAGGTGAGGTTTTATTTTTATATAACACCTGCACATTTTTAAATCAGATCAGTTTATACAAGGTTCAAGGAGTCTTTATTATCCCCATTGTTTTACAGCAGCAGTACGCTCACACACCACACAATGGTAAAAAGCAAACAATGAAATAGACAAAAATAAATACAACATATAAAAAGTATAAAAAATACTACATTGACTGATTTAAAATACTAATGGCAACAGTGATAAAAGAGTTTTTGTATCTGTTTGTCCTGCTCTTGGGGACAGTGTATCTGCGGCCAGACGGAAGCAGTTTAAACTCCGCCCACAGAGGATGGCTCGGGTCAGAGGAGATGTGGCGGCCCTTTTTAAAATCTGTGCCCTGTAAAGGTCCTGCAGGTCGGTAAAGGTTCCGCCCGCTATCTTGCCACAAGTGCAAACAATGCCCTGAAGGTGCTTTTTGTTTTTTAAAGAAAGTGCTCCAAACCAACAAATAAAAGCAAAAGTAAAAACGGATTCAATAAAACACGAATAAAACATTCTCATAAAAGTGCAACCAACCTTAAAATGTGTGAGTTTACGATAAAAATACATCCGCTGGTTAGCTTTTGTGCAAAGAGCATCCACCTGGTCCTCAAAGGTCAGCCTGTCATCAATTATTGTGCCCAGGTATTTATACTGGTGCACCACTTCCACCGACTGAGAATTAAAAACCACTGTGGAGAGGGGAGGGGGGTTCTTTCTAAAATCCACACACATCTCTTTGGTCTTGGATACATTCATTTGTAAGGAAGAGGATTCACACCAGTCAGTGAAGTCAGACACAACTGAGCCATGTTCTGTGTCAGAGCCTTTTAAAAGTGACACAATAACAGTGTCATCAGCAAACTTCAAAATGTGCCGTCCATCATATGCACTACGACACTCGTTTGTATACAGCACAAAAAGAAGGGGTGAAAGAACACAGCCTTGTGGTGAGCCGGTGGAGGAAAGGAGAAGGTCGGACAAGACGCTGTTGACTCTCACCCTCTGAGGTCTGTCTGTGAGGAAGTCTGTTAGTCAGCTGATAAGGCTACCCCCTATGTTGTATCTGGACAGTCTTTGAGCTAAAATATGAGGCTGTCTCAAGAAACCAAACCATAGTCTTGAATTTAGTTTAGACAATTATAAGTTACTTTTTAAAACTATAGTTGCTAAATTGAGTGACTTGTGATGTCTTCTGGTCAGATGATAAGCCAGGGGAGAACAGTGCGGCTGGTGCGTCTGTGGAACCCCTGGGGCAGAGTGGAGTGGAATGGAGACTGGAGTGATCAGTAAGCCGAGTCTCAATATGCATTGCTTATTTAGTGTTTGACAATTATAAGCTACTTTAGTTTTTTCCTTTAAACTAGCTTTACCAGTAAATCAATATTGTCATATAGAAAAAAACGTTTTACAGTCACATTATGACATCAGCAAAGAAATGATGCACTGCTTGCAACTGTTGCTTCTCCAAAAGGTCTCCTCTGTGGGGAACTGTGAGCTCTCAAGACCGTGAACTCTGCCTCTCAGTGGCTGATGATGGCGAGTTTTGGTAAGCATACAGAGAAAATTCACTTTCAGAATGAACTATCCCGGCTAGATGTTATTATTTGTGCTGTCTATAGGATGAGCATAGGAGATTTCTGTCAGTTCTGCTCAGACCTGGACATCTGCTCTCCAAGCCCTGAGTTCCTTGATGGTTCTCCCTCATGTCACTGGAAAAACTTGGTGTATGAGGGCAGATGGGTGTCAGGAACCACTGCAGGAGGATCCAGGAACTGTAAAGGTTGATATAACATTATTATTGGATAAGAAACAAAAATATTTGATCCTGTGCAACACAGTTCAGATGATTGCTGTCCACAATCTACAGACACATAAAATACTAAATACTAAAATATAACAAGGTCTGAGGTTGGGTCAGGGTTATTTTTGCTGTAATGACCATTATGGCAGTCAAATTTTAGTTAGTTCAATTGAGCCACAAAGCTCTTATATCTCACAATGGTAAAAAATCGACAAAAAAATAATCATTTGTTCTTATACTGACTCTTTGTGGCTATAGTTAGTATATTTGGCCCAATCATCTTAAGATACAGGACTTCCTGATTGTAAAATTTTATGAAAATCTAACCATTAGCTTTTTTCTTTCTTAGCCAACATATAATCCAACAGAGACCAACAAACCAACGCCGCCAAAGACATAAAGTTGTTGGCGATACAAAAATACCATTAATACACTGAAATACACTTTTGTATTTTGTATAAACAAAAGCATCTTACAGACCAAAGGGCATTTAGCACTGTAAGTGTAAGCAGGTATATGTCGCCGTTAAAAAGCTGTAAATGGCCTCAATACTGGAACACTTCACTTCAGACTGGGATAGGTCATTGGTTAAACACATGTAATGAGTGATGCAGTACAACACCTAATGTACTGTATATACCTATGTATATAATGTCGAAATAACATTTTCAGAACATATTTTTCCATAATAACTAGGCAATCATGGCATTATTATATGTCCTTGGACAGGACAGTGGAGTAATGACAGGAAGTCATGGGAGAAACATTTAATAAATCATCACAGTCTGGACTCAAACCCACAACTCTGAGACGAGCTGTAGTTGTTCTGTATAACTGCTGCATGCTCTACCAACTGAGCTATACTGGGGCATGTAGTTAGAATTTATTAATTTGATTTTCAGAAATAAACAATACATTTCTGTTTTTTTTTTTTTTTTTTTTTTTTTTTTTTTTTTGAGGGATTATCTACCATTGCAAAATAGGGATATCTCAACTGGCGCAAAAATACTAACTCCAGCCACAAGGTCACAGTAAAGGAATAAATTAGTTTTGGTGGATTCCTTGCCACAGTAATTTAGATGGGCTTTGTGATAGAGCATTTACTCCTGAATTACAAAAAACCCTATTTAAATACAGGTTTGCGCAGTACATCGTTACCATTGCTAGATAGGGTCAGTGTCTGAGTGCTTCTATAATCTGATTTTGTGGCTGTTATATTTTACTATTTCCCTTTTCCCTACAGAGACTTTTTGGACCAATCCACAGTACCGGATCAAAGTTTTTAATAACACAAATTTAAAATGTGATGAGAAGAACATCCTGGTGTCTCTGATGCAGAAGCCTGACAAAAGGAACAGACGCCTGGCCCAGAAATTTCACATTGGATTTTCAGTGTTTGAAGTAAATACTGCCATGTGTTTAGTGTATTTGTTTGGATAATAAATATGACCAAGAAGCTGCCAATTTTATAAAGTCTATAGAAAGCTTGCAAGTTTTACTGGGCCCTTTTTATCTTAGTTATAGTCCTCGGGCAGCAGACAGTGCAGGTTGAGATAATAACCAAAGTAAGATAAAAAGACAGCTTCAATACTGCAGGCTGTAAAACGATGCCTATAGATAAGACACTTTATGAAACACTATAAACTGGTGCTTTCCCATGACTTGCTCATACATTACTGTGAAAGTAAACAAAGTAGTGAACAAGTGAAGTCAAAGTCCAACACTCATTTTTGCAAAGTCATAATGTAAATATCTTTTGTCTTCTTAACATGGAAATTCTGCTCCACCAAGCTCACAGAACAAGTAAGGAAGTGTTTTGTTCACCTTTTTTTCACATGCACAACCAATATGCACTTGTGTTTAATGACATCCTATCTTGTTACAGTACAGGTCGGTGAGAGGAAAGTTTCCAGCCTCTTTCTTCAGTTGTAAGCCTCCCATTTTCCAAACCACAACATACATGAATGCGCGAGAGGTGATGGAGTTCTTTACACTGAAGCCAGGAGAATACCTCATTGTTCCATCTACATTCAAGCCCAATGAAACAGCCTCATTCATCCTGACCTTCGTCTCCAAAGCACAAATCCAATGCTCGTATGAACACATATTTTACTCCTAGAAATAAAAACCATCATTATATACAGGCTCAATAAATATGAGTATCGTGGAAAAGTAAAGTTATTTCAGTAGTTCAATAAAAAAATGAGAAATGCGTTCTAACAGGTGAACCACTGAAGCACCTGGAGTTTTTTTATTTGTCATAATACAAAATTAGGGTAAAGGGCAATACATTTAGTGTTTGATCTTCACGACATGGAGCAATGTTCCCACCAGCCTCCTCTGAAACACTCGCATGGTCTTAAACTTTTGAGCAACTGACAAACATAGCCTCAGTACATTTCAGCACATTGCCTAATCTTCTTAATCTTTAGTCTGTTGCTCCAGTTTCCCCGAGTTTTGGAATTTTCAAGCTCTAGTTACAACCAGCGCGAAATGCAAATACTTGTTAGCTCTTCCCAGTCTTAAGAGTTCATTCAGGCTTGTATTTTACTGTGTACATACTGATTCTATTTAATATGTGCACTTGAACTTTGAATTGAACTACTGAAAGGAATGGACTTTTACACAGTAATCAAATGTATTTATTATTGATTTATTACACAGATTTTAACTTATAGTAAATCTGTGTTTTTAATCTACCACTACAGTGATAATTCTACTGATGTCCAACATGAGGAAATTCAAAAGGTAAATTTAAACTATTATTTATTTATTTGCGTGTATGTAAATATATATAGTTTGTTTGTTTTGTTTTTTTTGCAGGTCAAGGTTGTCCCAAATGCACAGGAGGTTGAAAACAGAAAGAAACTTTTCCGCCAATACTCTGATAAGGTAAATCATTTCCCACAGTTAGCAACAGCCAGCCCTGATACAGCGCCAGGCTAGAACCAGTCTCTTTACAAGTGTCAACTACTTTTTGGACTTGTTAACACTGTGTCTAATCTTAGTTTGAGGAGGTGGATGCTGAACAACTGCAGAAGCTCCTGAATGAAAAAATACACAAAGGTTTGTTCATTGCACGATATTATAAAGTCTTACATTACATTACATTGAGTTACCAGGATGCTGTTTGTATTTTAGGCAGCACAAAATCTGGAGACTTCAGCATTGACGCCTGTCGCAGCATGGTGGCGCTCATGGATGTATCCTGCTCCACGGTTTCTTTTATTGTGTGGTGCCAAATACTATTGTGAACTGCAGTTTTTGGTTTATGATCCAAAATAGGGAAAAAAGCAGAGAAAATGTTAAAATGATCGCGCCATGTAGTTGGACCTTAATAGTTTAAAGACATCTATTACCGGCAAATTAAACACTCTAGAATTTCTTCGACTGTGGAATAAGGTTGTCAGATACAAGGTAAAAGAAAAAAATTCTATTGATTTTAACATATTTCTTAAAATTGATTATCATTGCCATCTTTTTATTAGGAAATTTTCTTCCAAACTGATGTGTCACAAACTGGAACACTGTCACTGAAGGAACTGAGGAACGCCATTATGTTATCAGGTACAAATGGTCAACTAGAAGCATTCACATGTCACAGACCTCCGCCAAGGCATCGGCCCTATCTCACAATAGTAAAATATATTGTGCCCTGACCTGGACTCACATTGGGGAGCTTCTAATTCCATTGATCCACAAAGCCATTATATCTCACCATAGTAAAGAATCCACTAAAACTAACCATTTGTTCTTTTACTGAGACCTCTAGTGGATGAAGTTACTATCTTTGGCCCTCTGTCACAGTCATACAAAATATGCAGAAAATGTGACCAGACCATTACCTTTTGAGCTACTTGCAAACAAACTAAACATAACCTTTGTAATAAACTTTGCATATGAAGAGGAGAAAAATGAAGAAAGAGTGTTAACTTTGTTGAGTTGGAAAAGTGAAACTAGAGTAACTAGTCAGACTTGTCCTGGGGATTGCACTGCCTTTATGCAAAACATTTATAATACTCAAAAATTGTAACATTTTCAGGAATGAGGGTGAACGACAAAATGTTAAACCTGATGGCACTTCGCTACGGCGCCTCCTCTGGTCACATGACCCTGGAGAGCTTCATTAGCCTAAGCCTTCGACTAGAGAGCATGGGCAGTACGTAAACCTGAATTTTAGCAGTAATTGTACTTTAATATATGCACTTTTACGTTTAATAATATGAGTTATTGTTGTTATGTTAACAGAAATCTACCAAAAGTTGTCTCGTGGGGATGTCATGGTTCTCGGGGAATCAGATGTAAGGATTTCACTCTAAATCTTTGAAGTTGCATTTTAGTTTTCATGTTATAACATATTTTGTTTTCCTTTCCAGTGGATGTACCTCTACATGTACACTTAACTACACCTGAGCAGTATCTCTGTCAGGGGAGCATAAGTGTATTTTAATTTGAATTTTGTTTGTGGGTGACCCTGCTGGAAATCCAGTGTAGCTCTATGAAGACAAATGTATTTGCATTAGTCCAAAAGTAATTAGAGCATAGATGTCTGCTAAAGCACTGGCAATCAGTGTTGGTCAGATTACTCTGGAGAAGTAATTAAACTACAGATTACTCCTTTTAAAAGTTATCAGATTAATGATTCCTAGTTACTTTAATCTCCAGCTCAGGAATTGACTTTGTGGAAAATGGAAATCTTGCAACAAACAAATAAAGATTTGACTATTTACCTCTAATTGAAATATTGTGACTTGTTTTTCTGAATTTAGAACAAACTCCCTCTTCTCTTTTGTATATTTCTGTGGCTGTAGGCCTCACACATCCACCAGTGAGCCACCTTATTTTTCTTCTTTTTCTTCTTTTTGGTCTTCCCTTTAGTTTTGGACTCCCCTTCTTCTTTTGTCTTTTTGTTTCTTTTTGTTTGATTTTCTTATGGACTCCTAAAATGCCTTTAGTCCCTTTAGTAGAGACAAAAGGCCAGGAGCCAGACCCTCCCCACCTGATGTTTATGCTACCTTTTCCTAACTATTATTTTTGATTAGTTACCTTGGGCCATTGCAAGTTTGAAATCATTTGTTTCAACTCAGTCCGGTTTGGTCCCAAAGACCCCAAAAAACAGTTTTTTGGGACAAGCCTCATACAGAACTTGATGAGTGTGTAAAAAGTAGTGCTACAGTTATATGCAGAGCCACAGAGTCATGAAATTTGGAACAAAGAATGCTGACATGATGAGGAAGAAAAATAACATTATAGGCTTTTATATTTTTTAGTTTCCAAAAATCAAACAATTTATTGACAAAAATAAAAAAAATGGCCACCTCAATGACAAATTCTCTTTACAAACTGTTACACTGTTTCATTGGAATTACTGTTTCATATGTGATTAGAAAACTTCATTAGCTACAGATTAGATGAGTTTGCTATCTTAAACTGATCTCCTGCTCTAGCAGAAAATATGTTCCATACCCAGACTGAAATATGTCCCTATGAGACAATTCCACAGGAAAATTACACATTTCAGGAAAAAATCCCACTGAACCTTTTTGGATTTGCTTCAAACTTGTCATTGCCCACAAACATTGTTGTGCAACTGCATTAAAGTGATTTTAAGAGTACTTTGCTAAAATGACTTGTTTTAGCTTTTAACCATCTAATTTTTCATTCCCACGTGAGTAATCCTGTTTGCTGAGTCGCAGCCTTTTTCAAGAGCTGGTCTCCCTGCTCTACACAGACACATGAAACCAGCAAGTTCTGATAAGCTCAGTGCTTAAATTGCTGTCACTATTTCAAAAAACCTGAAAAAAGCATAGTGGCCCCTTTAACTTTACATTCAACACTTTTTTGTACTCAAGAAATATAATTTGCGGATTACTTTGACATTCACTTGGGTAATATTAAATTGAAGTACAGCTTTGGAGTACTACTTCCACATCTGATTGTCAGGCTTCATATTTTCAGGTTAAAATTTTCTTATCTTATTTTAATATCAAAAAAATGCATAGGATTATTGGTTGAAATGTTGCATGTTAAAATTTGTAAAGGCCTTTAACTTGGGACCAGTATCTACTCAGCATCGTAGGTCAAAAGATGAATGCACTAATGCACTGTAATATTATACAAATGTTAAGTTTGTATCTAATCTTCCTAATTTAAACATGGAATAAATACCATGTACACTCAAGAGCAATAACCACTTGTACCCAGCAGAGGGCAGTAATAATGTCTATGTTCAACCATCTGTTACCTGTAATTTTACATGAAATAAATAACACTGCTAGTATCTAAATGTGTTCTCTTGTAAACCAAAGAAATAAGGAGTGACATTAATATTATTTGGTACATTTTCACTGATGTTGTTCACTGCAGTGTGAGATGAGTGTACCATTCTTTGTGTGCATTTAGTACCTAAATAGAAGTTAAGCTGATGCTATATAAAGGCAACATTTGTGTTTACAGTAAGCCATTAGTGACATTTTCTGAGCCCTGTGGACAATTGTATTTGAATGCATGTGCTGACAGGGTGGAGGAGTATCTTACACCATTTCCTGTGATTGTAGTTTGGGTACTTCCTGTATTTAAACTGTACATGGCTTTAACAAACACAGGAAGTGTTGTCTGGATTCATATAAATGCCCTGGACACTTTGTGCAATAAAAACAGTTTAGGGTAAACAAGTACACTGTGTATCTCTAGTTAATGTTTGACAATTAGTGGCTTAATGTATACACCACTTTGTGTATTTGTCCAATACTTGTGCTATGGAGAAAGGGCCACATGTCTCTCTGTATTTACTTTCACTCTAGTATGTTTCTGAATACATTTTCAAAAACTTACTTTTACTTGAGTACATGTTTGAATAATAATGGATACTTTTACTCAAGCAAGTCTCTTTATAGGGAAAAGTATTTTTGACCAAAGTACATAGTAATACTAGTAGGAGTGGTAGTAGTAGCATTGGTCATAGTACCAGTTGTAATAGCAGTAGTAGTAGTTATAGTAGTAGTAGGTGCTTTCTACTTAAATAACCTTCCCACTCAATCAATGCCTATAATTTTTACTTTTCTGCAAGTAATACTTTTGTTGAGTGCTTTTACCTCTGCTTGAATAATAATGTAATGAAGTAACACAACTTTTACTTGAGTTCAGATTTAGAGTACTTCTTCTACTCTCCATTTATGACTCAGCCTATTCAGTTGGTCCCATGCTCTGTCTTCTAGCTACTGCACTCACGCCATTAGTCTTGTTGACTCCGACCCCTGCATGCACACGCATTGTGGGGTGTTACAATCAGGGAGTCACTTAAATGCCTCAGGCCTGCAGGGGCCGGAGACATCTGGAGAGGCAGTCAAAACACTGTGACCCAGGCCATTGTTTCCACGTCTCATAACGGAACTGGTCAGGGGGAGAGAGAGAAAAATCCCATATCTGTTGCTAAACATTTTTCCGTCTTTAGTTAGTTTACTTCAGCATCAAACAGTCGTCAGGAGCATGACTGTTGATGTGAGAACGCTTGCATTGTTGCCATGAGTGTGCCACCACGACTTGTTCCGCCAAATCTACAACTTCTACCTGGATTTTTTAATTTTTCTTTATACCTTTTGCAAGAATGCTGCTAATTTTTCTACTAATGTTGACTTTTTCTAACGCAGAACACCAGACTTTGTGCACCTCCAATGCTTGTTTCACGCTACACTTGGATGCAGTCTCATTTGAGAAGGCACAATCAAACTGTCACGACAATGGTGGCTATCTAATGACGATAAGGAACGATGAGGAGGAAGATGTTCTACAGACGCTTCTATCACAAACTCCACAACAGAAAAAGCCCTTTAAAATTCGTATTGGACTGAAACTGCCTAAAGAAAGCTGTGTGATATCTAATGTGGCACTCAGAGGATTCAAGTGGGTGTCGGGTGAAGAGGATTCCCAGTACTCCAATTGGGGGAGAGAGCCAGAGAGAACTTGTAACGAAAGATGTGTCAGCGTCAATTACAACCCAACTGTGCACAGTCACAGGAAATGGATCGATGGCAGTTGTCATAAACCCTTTTTCTATCTGTGTAAGTTTTATTTTAATGGAATGTGCAAAGCTTTGACACTTTCAGGACCTGGACAGATAACCTACACTGCCCCATTCTCAAAAGAACCGCAAAAAAATCAGATGAATTCATTGCCGATAGGAACAATGGCTGATATAATATGCAGTGACCAAGAGCCTTTCTACTCTTTGTGTATTAATACACATAAAAACGTCTATGCTTGGTCAAAGTCTGGTCCTTTTTGCCAAACAAACAGAAGTTGCGAGACCAAAAATGGCGGATGCGAACACGTGTGTAATCAGGAAGAAGGTAAAGTGACATGCTCATGCAACAACGATTATGAACTTAATGAAGATGGACTTTCTTGTAGATTAACAGACGTGTGCAACAACAACACCTGCCAGTATCAGTGCATCATGGGAGAAACAATGGGGTTTACCTGCCTCTGTCCGCAGGGGTTTGAACTGAACCCGGACCAGCGCACGTGCTCGGACATTGACGAGTGCCAGTTGCGAGTGTGCAGTGAGCATTTGTGCGAGAACACTGAAGGAAGTTATACTTGTAAATGTAAAGAAGGTTATGAGATGGTTGGTGGGGAATGTAGAGATGTGGACAAATGTGTGGGCTCTGGATGTGAACACGTTTGCTTGAAAAGTATGGGGTCCTTTATTTGCCAGTGCAATGAGGGTTTTGAGCTATCAGAAGATGGTCGATCATGTAAAGATATTGATGAATGCAACTTGGCTAACATTTGCAAATTCCAATGTGTTAACACTCCTGGGACCTTTCTGTGTGCGTGTCCAAATGGTTACCAGCTTGACCACAGTGGAGAGTGTTTTCCCAATACTATTTCTTCAGAATCTCTGTCAGAGTCGCCATCAGAGTCATCAACTGTGAAGGAAACGCAAGAGAACTTCACAGAGTCTTCGAGCAGCCCGGATGAGCTTCAGCGTGAATCTCCGCAGACCGACGCACCCACCCACAACGTTACAAACCGTCATGGTCAAGATGATGCGTCACTTGCCACAGGCCTCAGCAAGGCCACCAACTCCAGGGTCATGATCTGTGTTCTGGGTTCAGTCATCCCCCTGGTGGTCTTGCTAGCCATCACTCTTGGGATTTTGGTTGTTAGATGTAGTCACGTCAAAAAAGAAGCCAAGAAAAATACCACAACAGATGGTTATTGCTGGGTGTCTTCAGGCCTGGACCCACGTTTGGAGAAACTGTATGAGTCTATCCCCACAGACGACCTATGACCTCTCAGAGATAGACTCTTGTACAAGTTATGTTCTATTTGATGTGGATATTTTCTGTACAATCTGTTTTGATTGTATCTATTCAAATCAGACACCTGTTACATATCTTAGTTTGCACAAATGAAAAAGTCTAGTGTACAATAAATGATGTAATAATACAGTAACATATCACATATACTGTGTAACCATTTAAATATTGTTTTTTTTTTTTATGATTTGAGTGTTTTTAGATTTCCCATGTGTTTGCAGTAGGATGTCTTTAACATGTTTCAACCTTTTGACTGTATCAGACTCATTTGCAATAAACTGAAAACAAGGTTTATTGTTTATTTGATTTTCTTTAGCTTAAAATTGTTAGGACTGTGAGAATTTACACTTGAAGAGCATAGACAATAAAATGTGTCATGAGCTTTACAGACCAATCCAGTATAGTTGGATAAAACAGCTTAGTGTGCCACCTGCTGTACAAAACAAGTATTTTAAACAAAGCACTCTTGTGGGCTGTTGCTGTTTTTTTTTCCTTGTAATTTTATAGAAGTTAAAATGATAGTTCAATATTTTTTTAAAGATACTTGGAGATACGTAATATAGCTTAGTACAACTGGTGGTACATAGGCTTTTCTTGGGGTACTTAAGAGTTTTTATATGTTAACAATGTATTATTATTTTCCTGGTTTAGACCTGGTGTAATCCTTGATTTGTCCTTCTTTATTTCTCATTTAGTCTAGGTTTAGATATGATTTAAACATGGTTTATTCATTGATTTGTCCTGGTTTAGCTCTGTTTTAGACCTGGTTTAGACTCCTGGTTTAGTTCTGGTTTGAGTATAGTTTGATGCTTTTTTTTATTATTATTTTATTTACATGTTTCTGTGTTAATTCTTATTTTACTCCTTAGTTTAGACCTGGTTTAGTCTTTCATTTGTCCTGGTTTAGTTCTGGTTTATTTCTGATGTAGTCCTGGTTTAGGCTCATTTTTGTCTATTATTGATGGCTCTTAGAAAGCAGTCTGTGAATCTCTGATATATACACTATACTACAACTACTGTGTGTTTATTGCTGCAAGTGAAGCAAGTGCATGTTAAGCTACTAGAACTACTTTTAGTGCAAATATTTTTACATATACTGATATATCTGATGGTCCTGTACGACTCTAGAATGCACTCTATAACACAGGCGCTTCAGTGTTTCTAAAATGTGTCATTTCCCAACATTGTTCTGTAAAATATCCTCTATGGAGCACACAATAACTCCTGACATTTTAACTCTGTGGCATTCTGTCTTCAAAAATCATACAAAAATCTCTGTCATGCATAGGAAAAAACTTGTACATTAGGGTTTTTAATAGAACCACACTTACAATAGGAGTAATGCTGTATGTTTACCAGACAAAATCCAAATCTTTACTACAACTCCTGGCTGATGGATTTCTCCCATGACCACAGGTTTGGAAGAACATAGTTGGAAATTATCTTGCTTCCTTCCTGTCTTAATCCCTGTGCTTGTTCTAAGGGTGGTGTTTCCTGAGTAGGAGGCCTTGAGCCATGTGTCTTTCCTGACTTCTAGCAGCCAACATTTTAATATGATCTGCTACTGCGTGACAACATGGCCTGTGCACAGCTCACTCGGATGGCTATAGCATTCACTTTTTGGATCACTTTATTTGCTGTTGTTATTGACCGGACTGATAGCTGCAGACCTCACTGCACTGGAAGCTACTGTGTAACCATTCACAGAGTCATGGTGGATTTCAAGTCAGCTGATGAAATGTGCCGGAGCAGCCAAGGGGAGCTCCTCACACTTCTCCCAAATGACGACATCCTACACAAATTAGATTACGGAGACTATGGTGACTTCTGGATTGGACTGATACTACCTGACGGATCATGCAGCAACCTCTCAGCTCCACTCAGAGGCTACGAGTGGACGGACAACAGCCAAAACTCCAATCCACCCTTCAACTTGTGGAAAGACAGGGCCAAAGTGTGTTCCCCGAGCTGTGTGTCCACATCTCATGGTCCTAAATGGACAGAGAGGCCATGCTCGCAAGAAATCACTGGCTTTTTGTGCAGGACTGACCGCGAACATGCATGCCAAGTTCAAGGAGTATACGATTTTTTTAGAAGTACCACTGGTTGTTCAGAGGGCCCTTGTGAGCATAACTGTATAGAGGTGACAGGCGGATATAGATGTTCTTGTTATAGAGGTTATGCCCCAGACAGTAAAGATCCAAGAAGATGCAAACTCCACTGCCCACGTGAGAAATGTCCCCCGGTATGTGACGCAAATGACCATTCAGTTTGCTTTTGCCCCGATGGATATATAAAGAACGAAAACGAAATGTGCGAAGATATAGACGAGTGTGAGATGCAGGCGTGTGAAATGCCCAATATGTGTAAGAATACAAATGGGGGTTTCCGGTGCTGGTGTCCTAAAGGATTTGCTCTCAGGGATCATGCTAAATGTGTAAAGACAGAAGACAGTGAATATTTAAACATCACCACGCCAACTGTACCACCTTTTATCCAGCCAACGCCTAAAAATAGTACACTGAAAGGCTCCTCTCTGTCCATAGGCGAGTTCGTCTGGTTGTGGGTCTGCTTAGCTGTGATAGTGATTGCGGTTATATGTGTGGTCAGGTGGTATGTCCTGAAGATGCGAAAAAGGGCACAACAAATGACTGTCACTCAGGAGGTCAATGTTCAGTGTTAAGCCAGTTTCCCTCATCATTCTGTTATAATACATGTTATTCTACAGATGTCAAAGCATGTGCAAGGTATTGTACAGTGTCAGTTTGTCAGTATAAATGACAAAAGATGGATTACAGATTTCTTGCAGTTTATAGAAATGTTTGCATTTGAATGTGACACAGATTGTAAAGTATTTACCATTAATTGAGAAGACTACGGCAGCCCATCTAATTTTTTATAAATTGGTACAACAGGGGATATTTTTGCTTCTTATATTATTAAAAAAACTATACTTTGCTAAAATGACTGTTTAAAGATTAAATATAGACATTAAGTGAAACTTAGTACAAAGATTTTATTTGCCAGTGCCATAGTCTCTCAGCAGGAATCTGGGGGAAATACTGTGCAAAAGTGAGCAGAGCTGGCCTTTAACTTATCACTAGTCTTTGTGCGCCATCTACTGTTGTGCTGAACAAACTGCAGAGCCATCTACAATGTATTGGCTCTATGTAATGGCTATACTTGTGCCCTCTGGTGGTCATGTTTTAGCATAGCCTGTAACCCTATACTAAAATGACAATAATGGACATACAGGCTGATATCCATCACATCCATCACATATCCATCTGATCATACACTGTAATATACATGTGTCAAAACCCTCAGGCATCACTCTGGACATTTTTGTCCATTTGGACATTTTTTTCTCTCTTTGATTGACCATTATTTTGTCTTTGTTAATGCTAATGGAACACATTTTTGTAATAAAAACTCTCTTGACATAGTTTGAAAGTCAATTTTAATTTTTTCTAATAGAGCTTTAGAACACTGTGACACAAGTTTACTGCCTCCTGTGACCTTAAGGTCCACTTCCAAAAACATACTAATAAAAATTTACTGGATTAGTATTTTTTCTGCCCTTTTCTGTATAGATCTTATAAACAATGTCACAACCGCTCAAAACCATCAACTATTCAAAATTTTAACTTTTCAAATGCCAATTTCAAAACCTAAACTGAAAAGTAACACACACACAACAGATGTTGTGGGGTCATGGCAATTTTTTTCGAATGTGTCTTGGGTAAGTTGAAGATTATCCAAAATATTGGCTTTGGTGCATTGTTAGTTTTTGTTTAGCATCAGACTGAAATTCACACTCACACTTGGGACCTGACCAGACAACAATGTCCTACTGACTTGCTTTAAAAACACATTTTTTATTCTCACTGCCATGACAGTATAAAATTGTGTATTCTGTAATATCAGCATTTCATTTTGACAGAAAAGAGTTAAATTTGACATTTTTACTGTATTTTATTAGATTCAACCTTATACCCTTTTGTAGGCAGACCAATACAATTATTTTATTTTTCCCATACACTATAATGGGGCCATGTGATTACCAGGAGACATGACACTACTTTTTTAATCTTTTGTGTGATTACATAAAATAATCATGATTTTTGTGATGATGGGGTTTCATTTTTGAGAAAACTAGTAAAATTTGACATTTTTACAGTTCATCACTAAATTCATCATTATAGGCCAATACCAACACCAGTCTGGGCATGTCCCAGGAGGCCCAGGGGAGGACCTAGGACACACCGGAAGGACTATGTCTCTTGGCTGGCCTGGGAACACCTTGGGTTTCTTCCAGGGGAGGAATTGTCCAGGGAGAGGGAAGTCTGGGCGTCCCTGCTCAGACTGCTACCCCCGCGATCCAGCCCCAGATAGAGCAGAAGTAAATGGATGGATGGACGGCCTAACACCAATACTAACATCATAAAATGACAAGTATTTCATGCAGAGGCCTACAATGGGGAAATGGTTGATTTTAATGATAAACAGTAGAAATGGCAAATTTGACTAGTTTTCCAAAAAATGAAACCCCAACATCACAAAAATCATGATTATTCCATGTGATTACAAAGAGATAAAAAAAATCAGTCTATTTTTCCCATAGAATATATTGGCCCATTATATTCTATGGGAAAATACAAGAGAATGAGTTTTAATGTGATGCTACACAAAAAGTAATAATGCACCAAAGCCAAAATTTTGAATAATTTTTAACCTACCCAAGACATATTGGAAAAAATTGCCATGATCCCCCGACATTTATTTTGTGGGGGAAATTTTGTTGTGTGTGTTTTTTTCATAAACAACAAAAGTGACTTTACATTTTCAAACTGGCAATTTATGGGTTAAAATCCTAAAAATCATTGAATGTTTGGTAGTTTCGAACAAAACTAAAGTTGGTTAGAAGATTTATGCAGAAAAATGCTGAAAAAAATATTAATCCAGTCAATTTTTATGGCAGTATTTTTGAAGCGGACATTTATGTCCTAAAGGCCACAAGTGTATAGTAAATTGAAGTGATGCCTGAGTTAAAATGAATGAATTAAGTGGCTTGGTCAAATGTTTACTTCATTCTATTACCAATTCTTTTGGTTTGTAATATGTACACATGTGTCTGACCAGACTAGAATTAAAGTGTGGGTAGTTTTAGATTTATTTTGGCTTTGATGAAAAGTACTTGGCCTACTTCTGGGCAGATAACACAGTAACCTTGTGTGTGTGTGTGTGTGTGTGTGTGTGTGTGTGTGTGTGTGTGTGTGTGTGTGTGTGTGTGTGTGTGTGTGTGTGTGTGTGTGTGTGTGTGTGTGTGTGTGTGTGTGTGTGTGTGTGTGTGTGTGTGTGTGTGTGTGTGTGTGTGTGTGTGTGTGTGTGTGTGTGTGTGTGTGTGTGTGTGTGTGTGTGTGTGTGTGTGTGTGTGTGTGTGTGTGTGTGTGTGTGTGTGTGTGTGTGTGTGTGTGTGTGTGTGTGTGTGTGTGTGTGTGTGTGTTGTCTGGATTGCTCCTGCTGGATCTGACTGAGCCTCACCGCTGCTGGTAGTTATAGGGTTCTGTGGGATGTTTGTGCAGCCAATCACATCAGGAGGAGTTTACTGTTTTATAGGAATAGGCTACATCATATATTCCCTCGTGTGTAATAAACAACAGTATAATGGCATTGCACAAGATATTTGTAAACAATGAGTAACTTGTGTGTATGACACCTGTTGCAAACTGGGTGTAGCCTGTAATGAGATGATATTTTGTCAATGGGGTAGGCTGCTGACACTTCTACTTCCTACTATCACTGTATTATGAGAATAACGTTAACTTTCGACGTCAACCTTCTCTTTCTATTGAACTTTGTGGTGGACAGTTTTTTAGTCTCTGTGTAAACATGTGTTAGTGTAAACGCTGGAGTTATTACTTCACATTAGGCTTGGAGCTGGAGCTAAACGTAAACCCGGAAGTGGAGGCTAACTTCCCCCCGCTTCCACCAATCAGAAGGTAGGCGTACATCACTGGTGGAGCGTCATTGGACTAAAGTTTCCAGCCTACGAGACTCGTATAAATAATAACAAGCCAAGTTGTTTAGCATGTGGAGGCAGAAGTGTTTGTAGTTGTTGTTTAGAGCCTTGTCGAGCAGCCTGAGCAGAAACCCAGCAGAATGTCGGTCGACAGCGTGTTTAGGACCCGCTCCCTCGGTGTGGCCGCGGAGGGTCTTCCTGACCAATATGCCGACGGCAAAGCGGCCAAAGTGTGGCAGCTGTACATCGGGGACACGCAGAGCCGGACTCAGGAGTACAAGAGCTGGGTGGTGTCCCTGCTGAAGGAGCACAGGGTGAAGCGGGTGCTGGATGTAGCCTGCGGAACAGGGTAACGCACACTTACACTTCCTCTGACTGAGACTCATGAAGCACACTGATTATCTCTTATTGACTGTTCCTGCTGTAGGCTATGCACACAAACCTCTTATGTAACTGTGCATGTTCGTTTACATTCATATTCATATTCAATACAGCACGTATATACACACAAACATATATATGTTTTTACATTTTATTCTAATCAGGAGGCTAGTCATTTTATTTATTTCTAATTTAGCTATTTTTATTAATTTTATATACATGTATATCTTAGATTTGTCTATTTTTGTGTTGTGTGACCTCAGGTATATGGACCACAATGGAAATAAGTGCTGGACACTTTCTTGGGTTATCCTTTATTAATAATGTATATGTATTTTTTTATGTGTTTACATTTTTAATATGAATAAATCAATCAATCAAACATAATCCACATGTATACTATACTATACTATACTATACTATACTATACATAATAGTACAGTATACATACTTTACATACTTTACATAAACCACGTTACTATTCAGAGGCCTATACCAGTTATGTCTTATATGGGAAAAAACATTGAGGTTTATTTATTATTAATAGCTTTATTCTATTATTTTTTATTTATTTATTTATTTTATTTTTTATTTTATTTTATTTTTTTTCTTTGGGGGGGTAAATTGGTCATGTATTAGCAGTGGCCAGTTTGACTTTCACCCTGTAACTGACCTCTTAAACTCCACACAAAGTCTGGATTAGGCCAGAGAAAAGTGAATGAAACTGCAACGTTGCATCACTCTGTGGCAGTGCCAGATTGCAGCCTGCACTGGGGCCAATAGGTTCAGGCATGTTAGTCTTTATTCCATGTTATATTGTATTTGGTAAACCCTGTGGGTGTTACTGTACTGTGCATGTTTAGTTGTTACAGGAAAAAACAGTTAGGCTGCCAGAACATTTCTGCTGTTTGTACTGTAAACTGGCTCATCTGTGTTTACCACTGCAGGGCATTGGTTACAAAAGTGGTTGATCAGTTGGTGTTTGGTAGTTTTAGCGTGTCTTAACTGGTTTGCTGCAGCTTGGTCTCACTCTGATAGTATATCTTTGCTTTGTGAACCCACCAAGGTCGAGGCCACTGTCAAAGCAAACTGTATTGAACCAGTTTACTGAAACAACTGCACAGTAATGTTATTAAGTGTATTTTCTGTCACATCTCTTTATAGTTAAAGTGGCTTTAATTTTGCACTTATTACTGTATTATTACTAAATTAATAAAATTATAAATTGAATTGTAAACATAGTAAAATACTCTTATCTATGTACTACTAACCCCATTCCATAGCTGTAGTGTGCTACATTACCACTCAAGGACTGAGCAGCAGGGCACACATGCTCATAGTGGAATGAGGTTACATCTGACCTTACTATTTTTGGCTTTACTTGTATTTTACTGTACTTTACTTTAGCAGTGGGTGCATCCATTTGTACTTCTAGAGTCTAGCCTTAGTCCAACAGTTTACTTGTTTCATGTCCTTGTCATTATCAACATTAGTATTTTAGTGTGGGAATGAATGTACAGTACTGAGCAAAAGAAAAGCTATAAACAAAGTTGCAATAGTTATAGAGGGCAGACTTGGATCTTCTAGTTCAGCGGCTCCACAGAGCCAATAAAGTAAACCCTTATATCTCACAATAATAAATAATGTACTAAAATTAATTTAATAAGTCAAGTTTGTATCTGTGGTTCATGTTTCAAAATGAATGTTCAAAATGTGTTTGTCATTTTGTTCTTGCCCCATGACTGACCTTTTCTGTCATTTTCATTACAAAACTAAAATTCTTAGCAACATTTTATCGCACCTCACTAACACTAAAAGTACTGTATACTATGAATTCATATAAATTTAGCAAACTTAATGTTGCTATTTACTAAACATATGTTTTTTGTTTATTTTAAAGAATTGACTCTATTATGTTGGTGGAGGAAGGCTTTAATATGGTGAGTGTGGACGCCAGCGACAAAATGCTCAAGTATGCACTGAAGGCGCGATGGGAAAGACGAAAGGAACCAGCCTTCGACCAGTGGGGTATGAAGTGTTTTCTTTTAGAGAAACTTTTCATTTCCACCATGCAGTCTTGAACTTGGGCCTTTCTTGTCTACAGTGATTGAGGAGGCCAACTGGCTGACGTTGCCACAAGATGTGCAGAAACCAGGGGATGGCTTTGATGCTGTTATCTGCCTGGGCAATTCGTTTGCTCATTTACCAGACTTTAAAGGTAGAGTGTCTAAAGAAGTGAGAGCATTTTATCTTTCTGTCTTCTCCCATTTTTTTAAAATATAGAAGTGACAAGCTTCAGGTGTCACTGGGTATACTGAGGGAGAGTCAAAAGGCAGTCAAAGAAGCCAGAAGACAATATCTTTCAAATATAATTTCCACCAGCTCTAACAACCCCAAGGTGTTGTTTAAAACTACATGTGAGAAGTTCCTACATCATTTTGTGGACAAAGTGGCTTCTGTCAGGATGGTTATTGACAGTAGTATTCACAGTACAGACATTTACACTCCTCCTGTGCCCTCTGCTGTTTTTGAAGTGTGATCAAACCAGTGTCACTGTCTCTCCTCTCTGAGGTGGTCCAGGGGATGAGACCAAAAAACTGTCCCTAGACATCATTCCATCCAAGGTTCTTAAACAGGTCTTTAATACTGTGGGCCCCGTCTCCACTCGCTCATGAACAGTTGCCTCAGTTTTGGATCTGCTCCAGTGGTTTTTAAGCACGCTGTGGTCAGACCACTTCTAAAAAAAATTATCTGGCCCTTGCAGTTTTATCTAATTTTAGACCAGTCTCCCATTTACCATTTTTATCAAAGGTTTTAGAAAAACTTTTGATTCAGTTGCAGTCCTTGTACTCTCCAGCCATAATTTCCTCACGTCCCCCTGTCAGTCAGGCCGTCAGGAATTTAGGAGTGATTTTTGTCAGTGAACTAAGTTTGACAAACAAATTAGTGCTGTTGTTAAAGCAAGCTTTTTCGAGCTGCATCTTTTAGCCAAAGTGAAGTCCTTTCTGTCTTGCAGCAACCTGGAAAAAGAGGTTCATGCTTTAATCAGTTCACGTTTTGCAACGTTTTTCACGTTTTGCATGTTTTGCAAGTTTTGCAAGTTTTGCAAGTTTTTTCATCATTTGCAATTGATGCAAAATGCAGCTGCTTTTATCCAACTCATCCAGACACAACCACATCACCCCGGTTCTCTCTTCTCTCCACTGGCTCCTCTATTACATTAATTTTAAAATTTTTGTTTTTAAAGCTCCGAATGGTCTTGTCCCTCCGTATTAATCAGAGAGTGTAACCATCCACCGCCCCAGCAGAGCCCTCCGGTCGTCTGCTCAGATGGTTTTGGTCCTGGTACAAACAATGGGGCGATGGTTCATTTGCTGTTGCCGCTCCTAAATTGTGGAACATGCTGCCACTTGATCTGTGTGTGATCTCTGAGCTGGCCCTGTTTAAGTCCAGGTTAAAGACTCACTTATTTAGACTGACTTTTAACCCCTAGGTTTTAAGTCTTTGGTTCATTCTGTTACTGTGTGTTGTGTCTTAATGTTTTATGCACGTTATAGTACCTGATTAAACTGTTGTCATTTCTCCATGCTTTTGATGTAAAGCACTATGGTTTTCTTTGTGTCGTTGTAAAGTGCTATAGAAATAAACTTAGACTGATTGCTTGATAATATGAGAAACATGTTTTTATCATTGGGATTGTCTGTGTTGACATCATTAGGGGACCAGAGTGACCAGAAACTAGCCCTTCACAACATTGCCAGTATGGTCCGACCAGGCGGGGTCCTCATCATTGATCACCGTAACTATGACTACATCCTGGAGACTGGAAAAGCACCACAAGGCAAAAACATTTATTACAAGGTACTAATGTCCTATGTGAATGTTGAAATACTGAAGTGAACATTTTTACTTAATGCTGGACTACAGTACATAGGCTGCAGCTATAAATAAAATACACAAAATGGCAATTAAGTTTAGCTCAATGTCAGGAAAATATGTTGACATAAAGTGTTAGGTAAAGGTAAACAAGCACATTAGAACCTTATAATCTGTAACCAGACAGAGCTTATGGTTACTTTTTATAATTTGTGTAATTTTCTTAAACCAAGTTCCCCTAGATTTAAAGTGCACTTGGATGTGGAGTGGGAGTGAAATTGAGGAAATTCAGAGAATCTAAAATTCATACATTTGCGGGACGGTGACAATAAATTTTCTATATAATGTCTGGCCTTTGTAGCAAGCCATTTTAAAGCTAAGGAGAAAATACCACATCACAGGGACAGCGAGAGCCATGTTGTTCAATAACATTTTTCCAATCCAGACTCCATATTGTTTAATCCACTCAAAAATAGGATCCATCCAGCTGGAACGCCTAAGAATAAATGCTAAGTCAACAGTGAGATGCTGGAGGAAAATCCACTTCATATAGTGCTGTAATCCCAGTCTGCTCTCATGGTCCAACCTTCTCCAACAGTAAAACCTATTCTGCCTTCAAAAACTGTGCCGATGTGCAATCTTCTTAACCTCTTTTATGATATGATGACCCACATAACTGAGAACACTTATAGATCAGCTTACTCTAACATTACAACACACTTATTCTAATATCTGCCACTGTAAATGTTGTGTGTGTGTTCCAGAGCGATCTAACTCAGGACATTTCTACCTCAGTATTGTGGGTGAACAGTAAGCCTCATATGATTACTCTGGACTACACGATCCAAGTGCCCCAGGATGAAGACCAAAAGGCTCCCGAAGTCAGGTACGACATCAAAGTGAAACAGTGTGACACTATTTCAAATGGGATAATTGTAATATGCTGCCTTTGTGCAAAAACACAAGAATGAAATTGGTGCTTTGTAAACATTGAAAATTAAGCTGTAAAGAGTATCCACAAGTCGATACGTTGATGCGTTTAGTGTCATGGTTGGGTCAGTTTTTGCAGCTTGTTGATTTTAACAGAACATATTTGCATTCTCAAAAAACTACTACAGTATCTCACTGCCTTGTAAAGTCTCAATAATATTTTGTTCAAGGTCAATAGAATCTAGCACCTGCTGTCCCAGACACAATATGAATGTTTGTGAGAATTTGTATGTCCTTCTTTGTGCTCCAGTAAATTCCGCCTGTCCTACTACCCTCACCGCCTGGAGCAGTTCAAAGGCCTGATGAATGAAGCTTTCAACGGCAAGTTAGAGCACCATGTTTACGGAGATTTCAAGGCATACGTCCCAGGACAAAGCCAGGCCCCCTGCTATTTTATCCATGTCTGTAAGAAGACGGCTTGAGCACGACCAAATAGAAGTACATTTCGAAGGTGTTACATTAGAGCTCTCCAGGTTTAGGTAAAACTCTTCTTGGTTTTCATACAACACTGATGCATTTAGAGTGCATTGTTTTAATAAAAAAAGTTATGATTACGCACATGATACATAAAAAAGTCATGTTACCAAATTAAATGTTGACCAAAGAGAGGCCTTAATTTATGTGAGCTTATTAACACAAAAAAGTCAGTTTACATTAAAAAAAAGAACATAAAAAAAAAAAAAAGTTAATGCATCATTCAACTGTGTTTGTGCTTTTGGGCTTTAACTTTTTTCAACTTTATTTTATATAATTATTTTTTAAAGTTGCTGGACTTTGTAAAATTCCTTATGATGGAATATTTATTCTTGGCCAATTACAAAGTAATTTTTAGGTATTCCTTGTATTTTAAAGGTCTTAAAATACCGTACATCAAAAATGTGAAAACACCATGGCTTTTGTTTATTCACTGTATTTGAAAGATTTAAAGGCCTTGTTGTTGTAGCTTTCTAGCATTGTGTAATTTCAGTGTAAATAATAAGACTATCTAACCTGGCTCTACAAGGGAGTATCTGCAACTTGACACTTGGCAGGGCATCTTTATTAGAGTTGTATGAATTAGTTAAACAGGTGTGTCAAGTCACAGGGATATGCAAAAATAATAATAGAGTGTTTCTATTAACATCTTGTAACCAAAACAATTTGATCTAAAACAAGTTGTTTAATCTGTAAAAAAAGTATATTTTTTTCTTCAGTTTTTATATTTTTTGATTTATAAACCTACAGCTAATATGATTGAGTTTACAGCATCAGGCAGCCATGGAAATCTCAATTCATGGAACTGTTGCAAATCAAAAGACAACTAGTCAGACCATTAACAGACTGCTGTTGCTAGTAAGGTTCAAATGAGTCGGTTTTGTTGATTTAAATACCTCAGATGTCATGATCATCAAGTTACCTATATGTATTATGACTTTCTTGTAATCTCAGTGCTGAGTGCTGTTTTAAAATAAATTAAATTTTGGTTATAAACCATCACCTGCTGTTGCCTGATGCACAAATATGGTGCCTCTCGTCCTCTTCCAAAGAACTGTGACTTTAGGTAGTTTCAGATATCTTTAGAGAAACAATCATTTTAAGTTGTATTGTTGTATTGTTGTAAACTTTTTAAAGAAAAAAAATTACAATTTTGCATGATATATAAAGCATTTCAAAAGAAACTTGCTGTTTTGGTGATTGCTGTATTGTCTACCCACCAGTCATAAACAAAGCATACCCATATTAAATTTTGTTTAAAACATTTAATGGCATTTGTTTCTTATTTGCATTCATACTTAGAAAAGCATCCTTTACTGAGAAGCAGACACTCAAATACTAAGTCTGTAATGACACTCATTAACTTCTGAAGTCTTGAGTGTAGATCATTGACTTGGCACAAGAGGGCAATGTTGCACTATTTGTAAATGTCCAAGCCTCATTGAGAAGATATGGCCTTAAACTCTTTTAGAAAAAAAATTCATTTCATTCTCTCATAACAAATCAGTCATACCCATTATATTATTTGGCAAAAAGTCACAAACATAGCTCTTGATGTGTACTTAAATAGTACATATTATACCTGCATGCATAGTACATCTAGCTTTCAGCAAACCCTGTGTTGGTCAAATACTAGACATAGCTTTTACCCTCTGCCGACTGGAAGTTGCAGAATCCAAATTCAGAAATTTTGAGACAGGGCTGTTTCTTGCTTTGTGGAGACCCTGTGCAAAATGCTGTTTTGGTTCCCCACTGTTGCCAGCAGGGGACGACAAACACCTAATCCAAGCATTCTCTGCAAAATCTAAGTAATAGCTCCCCATAAGAAGATGTTTTCCATACATGTACTTTATTTTAAGTATATAACATGAAACACTAATGCAAAGGTGTCCAAAACTGTTTCAAAACACCTGAAAAATTGTTACATGGGAGCTTTAAACATCTTCAGTTTAGCCACTAGTGATATAAACTGACAATAAAACCACAATTCTCTATATGTCAATAAATAATATAAGGACTAAGACAGGTCATTTTAATTCTCCTCAGATGAGGCTTTAGGGGCCCCCTTGTGGCTTATGGGGGCCCCATGCATACACACAGACCGCATATAGCAGACTTCTTGGTTAGTCAAATAAAACAAGCAGCCCTTTATGACATTTTTCCTGTGAGTGACATTTCCTGCGTGTACTTGGTGACCTCTGAACCTCCTGCTCCTCCTCAAGTCTCTGAACTGTGCAGTCAGACGCTACGCTCATGCTCGGCTATAATACACAAAACAGATGTGAGAAGCATTTGCCAGATGTGGCTGCCGAGGTTTTCGCTTTGCTCTAGTTAGGAGAGTCAAAGTGGTCAACCATGACGGGCTTCACTGAGGAGGGCGGCTTTCACAGCACGTCATTGGACAAATCAAACAATAACAAAAGTATACATTGGCTGATGAGTAAAAGATGGGGAGATGTTTTGTTCCTTAAAGCTTCTACTACTGCTATGCTTTTCCAGAGAATGATAAATATCTGTTTTATGTTACATCTGCCTATAAGCTTGGTCATTCTTGGAGTTAAAAAAAAAAAAAAAATCAGAATCCTCTCTTGCTTAAAACAAGTTTGTTTAGAGTTAATCTTCTGCAGCGAGACTTAAAAATGGTGGAAGTCTGGTTTTATTCAAGCGCATATTTGGTTAATATGACACAATGGTCTGTTGTTACCATTCAAAACCATGAAATTCCTCTGGATACACTGCTACCACTACAAAATGGGGGGAAAAAAGCCTAAAAGAAGAAAAAAATAACAGCAATAGTTAACAAAATAGAAAATGCATGTAGTTGTTTTTAGCAATGCTTAGGGATAAAGCATAAAGCGAGAAAGCAAAGGAAGAGGTGTGTTGGGGACTTTGGAACGCACTTCTAACTGTGACAAAGGCTACGCTAACTTGCTTTGACAACACTTGGAAATGTTTGCAGCATCATTAGCTAGTCACAAAGGGGTGTTGATAAGACAGAGGTGTGTTAGCGTTAGCCTCCAGGTGACAACTGCCACCTAAATATAAACCTGATGAAGGTTTACGTCATTTTACCTCTGAGCTGGAGTCTTCTGCAGGACAAAAGTTTAACAATGCAAAGCTTTTTCTCATTTACAACACAGACTTATTTTGTAGTGTCCATGTGTTTCCTGATATATAGTAAAAACAAAAACAAAACAAAAAAACACATGACTTGATTAGACACTTGTTTTTTATCAGCATGGACAGAATAACTAGTGTTGAGCTTAAAAAAAGTGTTCTGTGTAGCCTTTTATAGCTTTAATAGTGTTACTATCCTTTGTTTACTTAGTGATTCATCTTCTTTATTTTTAGTTTATTTAGTTTTTAGCATAATTTTTCATTTAATTTTGTCCTGGCCAAGTTGGTCTTTAGATATTCCCTGGTTTTCTACTGATCAGTTATAGTGATCATGATACAGAAGCCGTAAGCACCAAAAATTAAGTCATTATCTTGGGAAAACTAAAGAATTAAGTTATTATAATGAGATAATGGGAGAAAAAAAGGTATGAATCTATGGCTGTCATTCATAAGTTGCCATCTTGTTTATGGATAATCTGTGATTTTTTCTTTTAAAATATTGCTGTTAACTTCTGTAACCATGCATTTGCAGCACATGTTGTTTACAGCCATGACCTGGTCCATACTGAGACCCTGCACATTATATTTCATCATTTATCTAAATCTGTTGAGACTGAAACTAATGTCTTCTCTAAATGAAAAATCTTCGGCATTTCATTTCTGTCTGCAAAGCTATTCATAATTGTGAGAATTTCTATGAGGCATGGGATCTTTGTAATAAACTAGGCCTATAAGCTATGTAACTGTGAAACAAGATCGAGGAAACAGCACACAAATATGTGAAAGTGTTAGCGAGAGTGGGAAAAGGTAGAGGTGCTGAAAGAGACAAAAAAAAAAAAAAGTTTGGCGTCTCAGTGACTTGAGCTGCCAGATGTTGATTTTCCAGATGTACAAAGAAGGCAGGGAGGGGTAAACACTTCCACAACTCCAAAGAGGTTAGGACACTGAGTCAAATGTTGATAAAATAGAAAGAAAGTTTTTGCAAAGCCATATTGTATCTACAAGAGAACATATCAACAACATCTCAGGTGATCATTTTGATGGCAGCAACACATCTAAAAAAAAGTTGGAGCTGTGGCAACAAAAGGCAATATTTGTACTAAAAAAAGCTGGAGCTGGAGGTGCTTTTTGCAGCTGAATAGAAAAACTGGCAGTGATGCAGGAAGAAGTAACCAGAGCATGGTAAAGTACTCCCATTCACATGTAAAAAAGTAAAAGTATTTCAGACAGATTCAACAGATAATGTATGTTAAAGGTGAAAGACGAAGAACTGCACTGATCACAGATGACATGAGTTAGGGTTAGAGACCAAATCTGTTAATGTCCTCTGGTTTTACAGTTCTGATGTTTCTAATGAGTACTACTTTACTGCATCTGTTATACATTGGTATTGTGTGTGAGGGCACAGCAAAAACTCATGATTTTAAACCAAAACTCAAAATACTTTGTTGAAAACTCAAATATGTTGAGGGATCCTGCTGCCTTGACTTTTTGAGTTTTTCCAACATTTTTTTGCAGTGTAGTCAAGTAAAAAGTTCAGGTACTTGCTCTAAAATGTAGTTAACTAAAAAAAGAAAGCAAAAAAATACATAAAAATTGTACTTCTACTTTGTTACAATGTGGTAATTAGTAAGATTTTAGTAAGATGGAGCAGCACAGAATCAGTTTGGTTTTTAATGCAGTGTCGCTCAAGGACATAAAGATTATGAGCATCCAGTACACCACTACTAACAACACATGCTCCTTTTATACCTGGTCATCTTACTGAATTGTTGCCAGTGCCACATAATTCAGACATGTATTGTTTATGGCCCTCTAGCAACTCTACAATTCTCAAGCAAAACGAAACTTTCTCTCAGTTAAAAGGTTAGTCTGAAATCAACCTCAATCTGAATTTATAACCCACAAAATTATATTAACTATAGGCTATATCATGATTATAGAAAGATTAACCTAACCTTAAACAAAATTACCAAGAATGTTTTTGGTAAGTTTAGCAATTCTCCAAAAATCTTGTCTTACAATGCCACTGAAAAGTCATATAAAACATTTATATTGTGTTTTATAAATAAAACCTAATACCTAATAAGTCTGTTTTTGAAAAATGTTGGGACCTAATTAGTTACAAATTAGTCATCTATCTGTTATTAGTGTCTTGTGCTTGTGCTGTACTTTGTTGCCCCTGCCTCAACCTTTTTTGAGATGTGTTACTGCCAAAGAACGCAACGTTAAATTTTACGATTGCACTTGTCTGACTTATGGGCCCCTGTACAGTAGGTGTACGTTTCTTTAGGCTAAGCACACAGAAACAAAAGTGTGTCTGGTCTAATAGTCTTGTGTAAACCCTCTGAACTGCCTTTTTTTTTTCTCTCTTTTTCATGTCTTCCTCCCACGTCGTCGTTACTATTCTTTCCAGGGTGCCTGAGAAATGATGTTTTTATGTGTGCATCATGTGATTCTTTTAAAAGCCTGCTTCTCATTTTTCAATTCCCTTACGCACTCTTGTATGTATTTGGAGGCAGACGAGCTCGACTAAGGAGTCCCAGCTGTATATTCTCCCAGTGGCTCGAATGGTAATAAAATAATAGAATTTACCGGCTTGTATGTACGGTACTGTATGCATGTCGTGAGTGCATAATGTCTGAGAAAGCTTTCTAGAAATCCATCTACAAGCCAAGTGTAAAGTCTGTAAGCATTTATAGAGTCATTATAATAAAAAATAGCGGGTCACACCAAGGAACTCAACGGCAGCTTTGGGATTTTCCAGTCCTCGGCTCAAGACCGTGCCAAGACAAGACTTTGGACAGACGAGACTGGCGATATTGAATATCTAGTGTTACGCAGGGGAATAGGCTAATCCAGACCGGGCCATTCTCCCACAACATGAATAGTGTGTGTTTGTGTGCTCCGTGGATGTGTTCCTGAAAGGGGCAGAGAATTAAGAAACAGACAACATCCTCCCGCCGGGCAGAGAGGGTAGACGGCCCGCGGAACAATAAGGACTGACGAGTGAAGGAAGCGCCCTGGCAGACTGCCCAAAAGCTGGACAACGCTTAGCTTGTTTCAGCTCCTAAACAAATAAATGACAGGGTTCCACTCGGTTTCACAGGCGGACAAAGAGGATGCACACATATGGGAAAGAATATGCTCGGATGGTTACACTGATACACTGAGAGCATGAAACATTTGAACTGTGCTCTATGGGAAGCTTGTTCAGGGGTCAGGAGTATTTTTAGTTGGGTAACTCAATCCAGCCACAATGGGTCAGAAGTCAGTGCACCCCTTCTGCCAGTCCTAAGCCTGGATAAATGGAGAGCCTTGCATCAGGAAAGGCAGCTAGGGTATGTTGCAAATTAGCGACATTAGGCATTTATTTTGGAGTATGTATTTATGTTATTTTTCATTTATTTTATTTTCACATACAGTTAGCCAATGAGACACTTAAGCATTTCAGTAGTTGAATATAAAAAGATCACAATTTTTTTTTATCTTTTTGGAAATAAATTATGAAATAATTCTAAGTACCCCTTGCAAAGTGCTCATTTACCCCTAGGCGTCCCTGCACCCCTGGTTGGGAAGCACTGCCATAAAGAAACAGGTAAAGAGACCAGCAAGTGCTTCAGTCTTTCTAACATAATCAGAGAAAAAGAGCACTTTACTTCCTCAAACTTTCTTTATGATGCCATTTTACTTCAAAATGAAGAAGAGCTGTAAGGAATCAGTGGAAACAGAGCTGTACACCATTTTTTGGAATAAATTAATGAGAGACAGACAGAGAATACAACTCCACAAATGTTCTTGATGAGGGAACAACATTATAATATATAACATGGGAGAAAGTGCAGAAAAGTCAATTTTGCATAATATATCCTGTGTACCATTGTGAGATAGGAAAGCAAGATATTGTGATAAAAATAGCTTTGACTCAACAGATACAGTATTTATCCCTGAACTAGAATATCCCAAGCCCATCAGATATTAATAACCCTAATTTAATACTTACAAAATATCAACTAAAGAAACAGTTGAAACAAAAACTCTCTACAATGGCTTCTCTAGTTGCTTCTTCTTCAGTTAAACTCTAAAAATCCATATCTATTGAGGTCTTCCCCTGTATTTAATACCACAACCATTCTGTCTGTCTGTGTGTCACCCGGCTTTCCATTCATGCCCTCTGCTTGGTTTTCCTCCCAGCAGCCCTCCACATTCAGCCTTAGACCGCTGCCGGCTGGCCACAGGTTAAACAGAAATAACAGCGGGCCCTGTCCAAGTTAAACAAGGAGCTCGTCATGGCATCTAAAAAGCCCCTGTGCTTCCTCCGGGCCGCCCACCGCTCCAAGAATGTGTCTTCAGTTCTCCACCTGAGTGCATGAAAGCCACATACAGTAAAGATGTTAGCAACAACGAACATGTCTTCTGAATGTGCACAAAGACAGAGAGCCCGACTGGTGTTTTTTTTTTTTTGTGTGTGACAGTCCAGAGCATACTAAGTCTATTGTTTGGGGGCTTTAACGTCCTAAAGAGAGCAAAGGAGGCGGGGCAGCAGACATACAGTATTCCTCTTAACTGCAGCCACATAGCCAGTTCAACTAATGACACACCATACTGTTGCCATGCACCACTCTCACTTTCATACGCACACACTCAAATAGAAGCTTACATGCGTGTCCTTCATCACATAAAAGTTTGATCGAGTGAGCTTTTCCTTTTGGCAGAGTCCACTCCTGCAGAAGCTCAGGGTTACAAATGTGGAGGAAGGATTTAGGTAAGGACAAGTCATAAAACATTGTAGAGTGAGCCAAGCGGTTATTAAGTATCCCCATGAATTAGTCATATGGACATACTTCATCTTTATGCTTATGTATATTTTAAACATGAAAAGTATTGTAATATAAATGGAAGAGGTACTACATGCAACGTCGCTGTTACGATCTTATTTAATGCTGCTTTTACTGGCCCTTTTTCACAATCATTAAAAAAAATAAATAAATCATCAGTCCCAGGGCAGCTTGGCTACAGAAATAGCTTACCACCATCGAGTGCATGGATAATGCAATTGTAAAGCGTCTTTGAGTGTCCAATAAAGCGCTATATATGACCGATGTATTATTATTATTATTATTTTTAGTGACAGCCTGTGACCTGAACACTTACCTCAGAAATAACCTCACAGATATTCACAGTTGACAATGGTTCAAAATGACAAATTATGCAGTGATATGTACACGACAAATTATACAGTGTATGTGGGGGTGTTTTGAGGCGTTTCCTTGCAGTTATCAACATGTGCCAAATACGGTCTAAAATGATAGAAGACTGTCTGTTTTCACCCTAAAATTGTCAAAACATATACAAACATACATACAAACTAACATACACAAACTGATAAATTATGCCTCAAATTTTGGGGTGTGTTTTGAAGCATTTTTCATTGTTGTATGTTTTCTATACAAGAGATTTTAGGAATTTGCTTGACCTACACTATATACAACAAAACATTAAAGTCCATATGATAAAAGATGGACTACCTTAGGTGCAGAAAGAAGACATGTCCATATTTTTCCACCCGACCCCACTGACACACTTCACCTTTCACTGTCACTTGACCAATGGACAATACATTCATGACATCGCAGCGGCTGACCATCTCCTAGCCTTTTTCTCTGCACAGTAACCTCCCTCTTCACCTCTTGTGCATTTAATAAGATTATTTCCGAAGGTCAGGGACAAAAAGCTAAGAACTTCAGGGAATGAAATAATAAGGCACAGATGACCTGGCATGACACAAACATTATTGCATCCTAAAGTTTAGAAGTAAAACCTTACATGCTCTTCTGGTCATTTTAGATTCCTTATGTGTTTTACAATAGGCTGGTGGATAAAAGTACTTGAAGAAATAGGACAGTAGCTTGGCTGTGGAGTGCCAGTGTGTAGTCCTTGATCCCAGGGGTTGTACAGTTTGCTGTGGCCAGGAAAAAGGGGATGCGGCAGGACATATATAGAACAAGGTTAAAAGAGGACACCATGCAGATGCTCTGGGGCCAGTGTTTTCCCTCCTCCATCCCTCCGTTAACCTCATTCTTTCGCTCTGATCCGTTAGGCTTCACTGGCTCCTCACGCTTCAACACTGAACAAACCAGGCCCCTGACAGATGACTACAGGTCTGTTCATGTTTTAAGAAAGATTTTAGGACTTTGACACTTCCTCAGTGATTCCATAGAAGGAATCCAGTCCAAATATGTACTCAAGCAATAGTACAGTTATGCCAAAATACCACTAGCGCTACTAATACTTCCGCTACTGCTACCACTTCTACTACTGCTGTTGAAAAATACTGTATACTAAAATATACTTAAGTAATCAGTAGAGTTTTGGGAAGCATTAGCAACAACACTGGCTTTATAATCTTCATGTCGTATATGAAAATGAATATAAATATGAAAACACATTTTATTATTTTTACATTTCAAACACAATTTCAGTTACTAGTCATTCATCTTCCTACCGCAGGCTGGATTACTCTAATGTTCATGGGCAATTTAAAGGAGCTATGCAAAATTGTTGTTATAATATTGGCCCCTCATCAAAAACTTACCTGGAGTTGTGTTCTATTTCATTCACTCATGTTTAAGTAATTTTCTATTCTCTAGCACAGCCCTTCTGAGGCCTCAGAACGCTCGATGCCACAAACCTGTAGTAAAATGGCATCATACAAAAAGTTTAAGGAAGTGAAAAGATTTTTTTTCTCTGATTCTGATTAAAAGAGCATAATACTGCTGGTTTCTTCATCTTTGTTTCCTTATGACAGTAAAAAAAAAAAAAAAAAAAAAAAAAAAGTCCAGATGATGCTTTTTTTTGTTGTGATTAAATTACCCTGGATGAAAAAGAGTCTTCACAGACATGTTTATGGCAGCAATAAAGTCATTATTAGAAACATTTCTTTTAGTTGCATAATGTAGTTTAAAGGCTGTAAAACATGCAGTGCTGTTCTGGAGGTGACCAAGATTGGTTTAAACCCTCAGCCCTCCTGGCTCCCTTTTAGGGCTTTTCAAATGTATTTTTTGTTCTTTAGGCATTTCTTTTTCTTCCTCCTTGAACCGCCACCTTATCATGGTGGAGGGGTTTGAGTGCCCAAATGATCCTAGGAGCTATGTTGTCGGGGGCTTAATGCCCCTAGTTAGGTTTCCCATGGCAAACAGGTCCGAGGTGACGGGCCAGACAAAGAGCAGTTCAAAGCCCCTTATGAAGAATAAAACAACAAGGCCAGTTACGCCGCCCGGCATGGCGCAGCCAGGGCCCCAGCCTGGAGCCAGGCCTGGGGTTGGAGCTCGGAAGCGAGCGCCTGGTGGCCGGGTCTCTCCCCACGGGGCCCGGCCGGGCTTAGTCCAAAGGATGACATGGGGCCCTCCTGTGGACCCACCACCTGCGAGAGGAGCTGTAAGGGGCAGGTGCAGGCCTTCTTGGAGTCCCTAGGAGGGGTGCTGGAAAGTGCTCCAACTGGGGACTCCGTCATTCTACTGGGGGACTTCAATGCTCACATGGGCAGCGACAGTGATATCTGGAAGGGCGTGATTGGGAGGAACAGCCTCCCTGATCTGAACCCAAGTGGTGTTCTGTTATTGGACTTCTGTGCTAGTCACAGTTTGTCCATAACAAACACCATGTTTGAACACCAGGGTGTCCATCAGTGCACATGGCACCAAAACACGTTAGGTTGGAGGTCGATGATCAACTTTGTAGTCATGTCATCTGACCTTCGGCTGTGTGTCTTGGACACTCGGGTGAAGAGAGGGGCTGAGCTGTCAACTAATCACCACCTGGTGGTGAGTTGGATCCCTTGGTAGAGGAGGAGGCCGGACAGACTCGGCAGACCCAAACGTATTGTGAGCGTCTGTTGGGAACATTTGGCTTCAACTCCCACCTCAGGGAGAGCTTCAACCAGATCCTGAGGGAGGTTGGGGACATTGAGTCTGAGTGGACCGTGTTCTCCGGCCTCTGGTGCTTGTTGTGGTGGCAACCCCTGAATCCGGTGGTGGACACCAGAAGTAAGGGATGCCATCAGGCTGAAGAAGGAGTCCTATCAAGCCTGGCTGGCTTGTGGGACTCCCGAGGCAGCCATTGGGTACCAGCAGGCCAAGCGTGCTGCAGCCCGGGCGGTTGTGGAGGCAAAAACTCGGGTCTGGGAAGAACTGGGGTTAGGGTTAGCTGCTGACCTCAACTGGGGATGTTGTCGGGCGGTGGAAGGAATACTTTGAGGATCTCCTCTATCCCACTGACACTCCTTCCATTGAGGAAGCAGAGCCTGGGGACTTCATAGTGGACTCATCTATCACCCAGGCTGAACTCACTGAGGTGGTTAAAAAGCTGATGAGGCAGACCTCATCCACCCCCGGAGCCTTGCCCCCAGGGGTGGATGAGGTCTGCCCTGAGTACCTAAAGTCCCTGGATGTTGTGGGGCTTTCTTGGTTGACACATCTCTGCAACATTGCATGGCTGTCGGGGACAGTGCCTTTGGACTGGCAGACCGGGGTGGTGGTCCGTCTTTTTAAGAAGGGGGACCAGAGGGTGTGGTCCAACTACAGGGGGATCACACTTCTCAGCCTCTCTGGGAAAATCTATTCCAGGGTACTAGAGAGGAGAATTCGGACGATAGTCGAACTTTGTATTCAGGAGGAACAATGCAGTTTTCATCTAGGTTGCGGAACAGTGAATCAACTCTACACCCTCTATTGCAGGGGTGTCAAACTCAATCGGAGCTGGGGCCAAAATTAAAAAAACAGTCTTGGTTGTGGGCCGAATAAGAGTATTGTATAAATAATAAAGCCAGCCTACTGTATTTTTGTATCTTTTAATATAGAATAATACATCCCCACAGAACTACAAATGTAGATTTGTGGTTTTAAGGGGCTTGGTATTAAATACAATAAATAAATACAATTAAATCCATACAAACACAGGCCTACTGTACGTTTACAGAGCAAACCACTGTCCACCTCTGTGTCACCTGCAGGACACAGTATGGAGCAGGTTTATACCTCTGTCTGTGCAGCTTTAGCTCGCTGTGTGTTGTTACTGAGTGCATTAGAGCACAAGTAATGACGAGGAATGAACGACGGAGGGCAGTGCCATGAATGAACTTAGACAACTCTTCAGCCTGATAACTTGGCTTTACTGACACAGGCTGTTTTTAAACTGCTGCTGTCTGTAGCTTCTTTTTGGAGACGGGGTTTGTACAGGAGATGTTTTTACACTGCTGTGCGGTTAGAGCCTGTTTTTATTACTGCCACATTAGCTCAACAAACAAAGCGTAGAGTGTTTACAGACAGTCCCAATGTTTAAGAAGCTCCTGCTCTCACTGACCCCTCTTTGTCCATTTCTTTTGTGGAAAGTTAAATGTCCTGTCGGAGAATCCTTCACTCTCTGCCTGCTTTTGCGTACGGTGGCCCAGAGAGCTCAACAAATTACAAAAGCCAAAACACACTTTACAAAAAGAAACTGCTGCACGGCATTACAAAGACATTACAACAACATTTCATCGCGACTCATGGTGCAACTGTTTTGTTTTGGAGGACGGCTTAATCACGCGAGCCAGCTCAGTGAATGTATAGCCTGTATCAACATATTTTAAAGTAAGTACAAAGCTGAAAATGAGCAGATTCCAGCTGCAGAGCTTCTGGTGCTACATGTTCCGGTGCAGAAAAATTGTTGTTGTAATGTTGTTTAGGCAATGTTGTTGTAATGCTGTGTGGCAGTTTCTTTTTGTAAAGTGTGTTTCGGCTTTTGTAATTTGTTGAGCTGGACCACCGTACTTGCAGCTTGTTAAATGCCGCTTGCAAAAACAGCGGGGGAGAGGCAGTGCCGGCGCGCAGCGGCGCCGCTTCTGCAGTGCATTATGGGAGATGTAACTACAAGTTCAGCGCCGCATTCCGCCGGGCCATTATTAATATAAATTGGAAATTATCTCGCGGCCTAAAAGTAATTATATCACCGGCCAAATTTGGCCCGCGGGCCTGAGTTTGACATGTATGTTCTATCAGGTGCTTGAGGGTTCATGGCTGTTCGCCCATCCAGTCCACATGTGTTTTGTGGATTTGGAGAAGGTGTTTGACCGTGTCCCTCATAGTGTTCTGTGGGGGTGCTCTGGAAGTATGGCGCTAAGGGCTGTCCAGTCTCTGTACAACCAGAGCAGGAGTTTGGTTGCATTGCCGGTTGTAAGTCGGACCTGTTCCTGGTGCATGTTGGACTCCGGTAGGGCTGCCCATTGTCACCGGTTCTGTTCATAATTTTTATGGACAGAGTTTCTAGGCGCAGCCAGGGGCCAGAGGGAGTCCGGTTTGGGGACCACAGGATTGCATCTCTGCTTTTTGCAGATAATGTTGTCCTGTTGGCTTCATCGAACAAGGACCGTCAGTGTGCACTGGGGTGGTTCACAGACGAGTGTGAAGCGGCTGGGATGAGAATCAGCACCTCCAAGTCCGAGGCCATCGTTCTCGACCAGAAAAGGGTGGCTTGCCCTCTCCAGGTCAGGGGAGAGCTCCTGCCTCAAGTGGAGGAGTTCAAGTATCTTGTTCACGAGTGAGGGAAGGATGGAATGTGAGATTGACAGGCGGATCGGTGCAGCGTCTGCAGTAATGTGGTCGTTGTATCAGTCTGTCGTGGTAAAGAAGGAGCTGAGCCGAGAGGCAAAGCTCTCGATTTACTGTCGATCTACGTTCCTACTCTCACCTATGGTCATGAGCTTTGGGTCATGACCGAAAGGACAAGATCCTGGATACAAGCGGCTGAAATAAAGTTACTCCACAGGGTGGCTGAGCGCTCCCTTAGAGATTGGCTGAGGAGCTTGGTCACTCCGGGGGAGCACGGAGATCCATTCCGGATGCCCCCTGGATGCCTCCCTGGGGAGGTGTTCTGGGCATGTCCCGCTGAGAGGAGGCCCCGGGAAAGACTTAGGAAACGCTGGAGGGACTATGTTTCTCGGCTGGCCTGAGAACGCCTTGGGGTTCCTCTGGGCGAGCTGGAGGAAGTGTCTGGGGAGAGGAAAGTCTGAGCGTCCCTGCTTAGACTGCTGCCCCCGCGACCCGGCCCCAGATAAGATGGAAAGATGGATGGATGGATGGATGGATGGATAGGCATTTATTATGCTGGGGTAAAGATATTTGACAAAATGTTCATTAATTTTTTCTAAAATTTCAGTGTGACAACTGAAAAAAACTCACATTCTTCCTCTTAAAGCCCTTTTTGGTCCCATTGACTTACATTAAAATCACTTATTCTTACTCTACTGCCATTGCAATACAGAAATGTGAAATCATGTTAATTCCTCTGTAACCCTGCCAGTTACAAAAAACACAAACAAAAAAAATTACCACCAGATCCACAATTTTTTCATTTTCTCATTGCATTGTGGGAAATACATGTGGAACTATGGCAGAGTAGTTAGTGTTCACGCCTCCCAGGAAGGAGATCGTGGTTTCCATCGTCAGGCCAGCCAACATGCAAACTCTCTGGGAGGGGTCCGCATGTCCTCCCCGTGTTACCTCCAAAGACATGAATGTGTTGGTAAATGGGAGAAAGCTGGAAAGAACATGCAGACTTGACTCGAACACTATCCATACTGAGAGGCTTGGCAGAATGGCAATTAAAATGTTTATGTAAAACTATAACTAAACCCTAGTATATAATAAGATGGATGGAAGAATAAGGAGATGGTTAATGTTTCTAGTTGTAAACAGCACAGTCACAAATATGTCAGATGCAGCCAGTCAAATTTCACGGTTCAGTTCACGGGCAAGTTTGCCTCAGTGGCATGAAAGCTGGACTGAGGGGGAACTAGAGTACTTTCACACTCGTTGGTTTGGGGGCATCCTACACACATTTCAGCTGTTTATCAAATACTCACAGCTTTTTCTTTCTGCACTGTAAGTACTGATGCATTATGCTGCAGGGAGAGACCCAGAAACATCAACAACACTCAACAGAGCAACGGCTTGTTATATAAGCTGAATGAAATTGATCCTATGGGAATCAACAGTGACAAGGAAGAAAATCCGGCATAACAAAAGCACTGAGGCCAAATGGTTGCCCCTTGTATTTGTTTACGAATCTGTGTGTTTATTTGTATTTCACAGCTGTTATTGTAGAAACACTTGACCGGGCGCTGACAGTGGAGCATTTGTGAAAGGAAGCAGAGCAGACAAAAAACAGAAAACCTTACATATGTTTGAAGCTGTGAGGTGAGCCGGGTGGAGGAGGAGGAGGAGGAGGAGGAGGAGGAGGAGGAGGGGGGGTGGGACCTCGGAGGCTTTGGAGCCAATTTGAGGACCTTGTGATGCAAAACCAGTCCTCGGTAACAGACAGTTCCCATGGCAACGGCGAGCTGCCAAAGTTCCTTGTTGACAAATGACAGCTCCGTGCTCCTCGGCACTCGCCTGGTGTGTGTGTGTGTGTGTGTGTGTGTGTGTGTGTGTGTGTGTGTGTGTGTGTGTGTGTGTGTGTGTGTGTGTGTGTGTGTGTATTTTATTTGGTCCCCATCTTCGCCGCAGGCACCGCGGACAGAGACAGAAAGAGCATTGTGTCGTGGGCAGACGTACAGTCATAGGAGCTGCTGTGATGTCAAACATGCCCTCAGTGGCTCCTGAAAGTTACACATCAGTGTTGGAGGCTAATAAGATTTTGTATGAAAAAATGTAGTGTGATTGCAGAAGAAAATCTGACATAACAAAAGCACCGAGGGCAAATGCTGCCATCAGGAGTTTTATTGGCTTTATATTTGAGAAGACATAATAATGACCTGGGCCAACAAGGTTATGCTGCTGCTGGCATTGGATTGTTGGTTTGTTCATTTGTTAGCACTCAAACAGTAATTGTCAGATTTTTATAACAACAGAAAAGGTCAGGTGTTTTTTTTAACCCATGAGAAAATAAGAGTTGTTAATATTATTGTATTTATATTTTTCACTTTTTAGTAACGACGCAACCATATTGGCTTTTCTAACTCAGAGTTGGTGAGGAATTCTGAAATTAGAGGTTGTTCCAATAGATTGCGTTCACATTCTAGAATTTGATGATGTCAAAAGCTCAGATGGAGGGGAGGGGCCTGTATAAATGTGTTGCTGGGTTTCAGGTGATGTCACAACATTCTATAGGCCTATAGTAGTTAACAGAGATGGGGGGCAGGCAAAGTCGGTATAATTAATATGCAGATTTTTAGGTGTGGGTGGGTACATACAGCACAATCATGGACCTTATCAGTAATATAAATGATCAGGTTCAACATTTTGGAATGTTATTTTTGGATACTTCTTATGAAAATACCATATAACAGATACAGGAAAACTGGCTCATCATCACATTCTAGAATCTGAAAACAACCAACAGGTGAGGAACTATTTTTAAAGGAAATATCCAAACAAAAAATCCACAAATATTGAACCTGATCATTTTTTGTTAGCAACTGGGTCCACAACTATGCCATAATCATCTTGTGGCTTAATGCGAAGTCTGACAACAATCACGCCTGTGTGTTTGAATAATATCACCACTTTTTGACGCTAAGGTGACGAAATAACTTCACTTTAGGTAACGTGTGCTGACAGATAAGACTTTGAACTTTGTGCCAGGTTTTGTTTTATGTGGACAGACCCAGTAACTGCAAAGATATTAGCCACAAACCATCTTTTTGCTGGCACTAGTTTTTTTGTGAGTTTATTAGCACCATAACACAGGTTCAGATGATATTTTCAGTTCAGTAATGGGCCAGGAAACAAATGATTTGTTTTTGGTGTTTAAACATTTAAATCCAGGGTGGATGTGAAATGCCTTGGCAGTGGTCCGTACCCTGAGTGCTTCTTGTTGATTTCACTGTTTGGAGCTAACACATGCAGCCTACTTATGAACTACTGCCTTCCAATGCCACAATGCTACTTGCTAAATTATGATTGAAAGTTGGCTAGTCTGACTGTGCAAATAGTTTGACACCTTTATGTAGCAAAAAGGTGCACTCGCCTCGCTCCTGATCTAATTGTCATTCCAGCTGCGGTAACGTCTCTAATACAAAATCATTTCCCTCAAAGTAAGAAACAACAGAGCCATTGGAGACAGAGGCAGAAAATGGTGGGGGGGCAGGCTGAGCGGCAGGAGACGCACACCCCTGCGGCACAAGTGTCGTGAAAAGATGATCTTCCCTCCTCACCTCGCAACAGAGCTGTCAAGATGTTCAGACCTGTGATTTAACCTCCCCACTTCACGCTGTTAGTACATCCTCCCGGCACACCAGCCCACACACACACACACACACACACACACACACACACACACACACACACACACACACACACACACACACACACACACACACACACACACACACACACACACACACACACACGCTCTAAACCTGTATTAGAAGCAATACTCCAGTAAGTTAGGGCTATAACTAGATCAAACATTTAGCCTAATATTTTAAAAAGTGTGCTAATGCCTGTGTTTTGCCCATATGCATATATGGCCTTAGTACACTTGGTCATAATTTGACTTGTGTGGTTTTGACTTTTTTGCACAGTAAAGCAGATAAAGTAATTTCATTAATGGTAATATTTTTTACTAGTCAGATAACTCTGCTAGCCCAATCTATACATAGATGTTTATATTTAAAGTTGTAAACAGCACAGTCACAATCTAGCTTTAGGGCTATTATTGTATTAAAAAAACATAAAGCTTAAAGTGTGCTAATGCTAGAAGAAATGGGACAATTACAAAACATTGTATTTGTCTGAAAAGAAGGCTAACTCTGCAAGCCTAATCTATAGCTGTAGCTACTGTGTAACAGTCCAAGTCCAACCAAGTCCTGATAACACTTTTTAAAACTTTTTGCTGTGATCCAATTAGCCTGGATGACTGAGATCTTCACAGACATTTAGCTTAAAGTGCGCTACTGCTAGAACATGAAAGACGTGCACTTGGTGAAGACTTTACAGTTAGAGTGGTGCAAAGGTAAATTATAAATCATATAAGACAATTAGCATGGTGCTAATACAGCGAATTTTTAGATTAAACAATTTCATTCAAGGTAAATGCAAGTTACATTTATCTTATAGGTACTCTGCAAGCTTATTGGACTTGTCTTGTAGCTAGGGCTAGTTTTTGATCCCACCAACATTTATCTTTAAGTATACTACTGCAGGAGGTGCCAATATTATGACCTGATACAAAACAGTGCATTGCTGTTAGTTGCAAGCTGATGTTGTGCATCTACTCTGCTACGTTGTTTTACCAAGAGAATATCGCAGGGACAACAGATGTGACAGTCAGAGCACGGAGGAGTGCGGAGGTGACTGCTCTGAGCGTAATGTCAAAGAGATTAACAAGAATTGAGTGGCAAAGTGACACCTGAGAGACATTTGGCAAGTGCAATACACTGCGGTGTTGCACTCCACTGAACAAGCGACATGACGGGAAGCAAGACAATAAGCAGGAATTCACACATCCACTCTTTAAAACACACACACAAGGTGCTCCATAAGGAAAAATACAAAAAATAAGGAAAAATACAAGAAAGATACAACCAGACAAAGTTTTACGGACAATTCTTTTACTTATCTTTACACTTGTCACAAAACATCACATAAGTTTTCAGAGCTGACTTGCTCTTTTGTTGTTTTTAATAACAGACAATGCATTTAAAATGTCTTTTCCTTAGAAACACCCACTGCTTTGTCATGAAAAAAATATGTCTGATAATCACAACAGTCTTAGATGCAAGGTCATAAAAAGGAAATGTATAGCTCAAGTCTCAATGCAAAGAAAATCAATTCAACAAACCATCGGAGAAGTGGAAAATACTGACTATTGACTGATATACTTTTTATCAACTTTGGTTTGGGTGGTAATTAGTGTGAGTAGACTATTCTTCTGAAGTGCCAAACAAGAAACAATGACACACAAGACACCACTTATTACGGCATCAGGACACAAAGGCTCGGATCTGCGACAACCGTTAATCATGGTTTAATGGAGAATCTGCTCTTGATTGGCTCGGTTATTCATCAGAATGAAAATGTATGGAAAAATTCACGGGTATGTGAAATGATATATTGAAACAGCACTGTCATTAGAAGTGCTTTCTCGGGAGTCGCAAATGGCAAATAAATGTTTTTAAGAGCGGCTGGTAGACCCATTTTTAACATTGGATAATATACATCTTGCTTATTGTCATGTAAAGATGCTTAACCATGAATTAAATGATTTCAAGTCAATGTAACTATCCAGTTTTTTCAAAGCATCACTGGACTGGGTGACAAAACTATTGCAAGACTCTAAGAGTTCTTTTACACAAGGTATTTTGCCAAAAATGCAATGATTCTGCTGTGGATTGACCTTTCATTTACACAAGGCTGACCTTCTCACCACACAAAAACTATGGCAAACAGTTAAGGAGGTTTTTTGTTGTACTGCCATTCTGCACACTGTCAACGATGATGTAACAGCCTCATCGAGTGCAGCACTGCCTGTTGGCTGCTTATGGTGCAGATCAACTGGGGCAACTATAAAAGAATGTTCATATTTTTGATAATTTACTCATAGTTATGCATGTATAAATCTTCAATGGTGTTTAAGTTTGCTCTAGAAAACCAAAGAATTTAAAGTTGTAGTGAAAGTTGCGGAGCAGAGCTATGACTTCTTCTAGTGAGTAATGACTTTGTCAGGGCCCCCTGCTGGCCTATCATCCTTACTTTAGATTCTTTTCACCTATCCCAATTTTCTTCACACCTGAGCGTTTCTGTGTGAACATTAGTCACAGCCTGACTATTTTCCTGACCAGTGTTCTCATGTAAACGATCTCTTAGTTGTGGACCAGCATTTCCAATCTGTTGCAGCTCTCCTTATAAACTGTGTCAAGATAGGTAGTGCTAAAACATGCAAGTGAAAATTAGACCTTTGGGCATGAGATGTAATTTGTCTTCTTTTAAAATTATTTTTAAAAACACATCAGAAGAATCCTGCATTCAACATGCTTGTGTCCTGTTTTCATCAAATGCAGTCGTGGAGAATGCAAGAAAAGCTACAAGAACAATTACAATGACGCACAATGTTTATCCATTAAGAAAAATAAGGCACTTAAGTCATTTTTTTAGGGACAAGAGATGTATAGTTGTAACATTGATTGTTTCTTCTTAAAATTCTTGTGCTATCTTTGCAGCAGTTGTGTGTGGTTGCCTGAGACAGCATTAAAAACAAACAACCTATGCATTATTGTAAAACCGCTTAAATCAAGTTTTAAAATGCTACATCATATATTGTTCATACCACAACGCACATACATACAAGCACACAATCCTTAATTTCATCGGCTTGTTTAAGGTCAGGATGAGACCGGTGCACCCATACAAAGCCCAAATTTTCACTTGTGTTTTTGTGCTGAAGGGCTTGAAAATGGTCTTGGAGACAGTGCAATACAACCTTCAAACTTCTACCTTTTAGATCTCATTAAACATTACCTCAACTTTTACATTTTTAAACTGGTTCCAGTGCTAACAGTGGTCAAGACATGCTTTTTACTTACAAAAAGTTGAATGAAGCTTGAAGCTGACCTTGCTACATGAAGTATATTCAAATAAAGCTTCCATGGGATCCCAATAGACCATATCAACTGTATAAAGATGGATAGAGTAACAACTCCTTTAAAAGCCACACCTTCTTGATCTTCATGTTTTGTTTGCTGCAGGTTCCCTTTACTTCAGCCCTAAGAAATGGTATTACTCGGTCCATCTTTCAACAGTCTATGGGCGTTACAATGGTACGAGTAGGTTACACCTTAACTCTACTGGGGACATAGATTTTCTTTATGGTTACATTTTCAATGCCATTCAGACAATAAAAGTCAAGTTTCAAAGCAACATCATTGTCTGTGAGCTCTCCGGTGCCAAAAGCCAACCTTGTGGAGCTCTTTTTCTGAGATGTGAGAATCCCACTGGCAGGGGCTCACACCCTCCTCGTCTTCCTCACCGTCTTCCTCCTCCTCCTCTATGTTCTCAGTCATGCAGCTGTCCTCCTCTGTCCTTGAGTGGGCATGTTTCTGGCCCAGCGCAGTCCTAGTCCTTCTTTTTGGACTTGACTTCTCGACTAAGGCAAGGGAAGTCCCTGCTTGTTGTCTTTCATCGCCTTCCTCCTCTTCTGCTTCTTCTTCTCTCTCTTCATCTTCTTCATTATCGTCCTCATCCTCAACATCTTCATCCTCCTCCTCATCGTGATCTTCTACATCAATAGTGAACCCTAACTTGCTGTGGTTGGCCAGTTGAAAGAAGGAGGAGGAGTGTGGTGTGGCGGGGCAGGCAGAGAGTGCTGCATCATACATGGAGAAGGGCAAGTGAAGGTAGTGTCCCGCTGCAGCTGCTGCATAAATACAACAGCATGTCTGGGCACAGTCAGGACGCAGATGCCCCTGTCCTCCTCGCATCATTCTAAAGCGCTTACGTAAAGGCGGTCCAGCCTGAGGGGGTAGGCAGATCCTTGTGGGTATGGTGCCGTGGAGCGCTGGGTGTGCTGGGTTGGAGCTGGGTGGGAGTACACAGGGCCCGGCAGCAAATGCTGGATTTGGGGGGAAACACCAGTCAGTGCTCTGGAGCAGGATCTCGGCACGCAGACGCCGCAGGAGGTTGTTGACAAGAACCGAGCGGCGCAGGAAGGCCTCAGGGTCATCAATAAATCTCATCTTCTCAACTGAGAGTCGGAGCACATGGGCACGCTCCTCCAAAACTGGTGCAACCTGTGGGCGTACAGCAGTTTGTAAGCAGGTGTTTACATTGGTCAACTCTACTGTATTGTTAATGCAGATTATGAAGAGAAGCAGCTACCACAAAAGACACCACATCATAGGCACAAATGAGGCCAAGAACAGCACTGAGTTACTGTGGTATATGTCAAAGTATATTATGTAGCAAATGAACTTCTTCCATGAGTTTAAAGTATAAAAATGCCATTGTAAATGTGAAAAGTGATTGACAATTGCCCACAGACTAGTTAATGTTTAACTAAATGACCTTGTAATGTTTTCTGAGAAAATTGACCAGTATGTGGTAAAAATCTCTGCACAGAATGAGAGGCATTCTTTTGAATGAAAACTTACAGTCTGGCAGTATGTCCTGAACCTGAAAGGGGCTTCATCTTCGTCTTCAATAAATTTCCTCTTAAAGTAGGCAATTCTTGACACAGAAACATGATCAGGAACTCGCCTACAGTGCGTTTCTACAAAGAGAAATGTAAATTGTTAAAAAAGTAGTGAACACAAAACCACAGTCCTAAATAGCAGTAGTTGGCATGTTGGCATCATGTTCCCTTGCACATGCTGTTAACCTGCTAGCTTGTTCATTTCTTGATTGCACTTCACCATGAGCACCTGCTGGAACGTCACATCTTACATTTAGCCTGATGTGCACCTATTGCACTTACAGCACCAAAATCTGAGTGAACATCTGTGTTGGCGTGTGTACGTACCTCGTGTAAACTGTTCCTCTGAGCTGCACGGCAGGGAAGGGTTTGACAGGCAGCTCTTGGTGCAGCGTTCTGATTCCCATATGGGCTGGTATGTGGAGAGGGGAGGGTCTCCTTCTGGGTCCAAAAAGGGATTCATGGACAAGACAAGGGTCATCTCTTTCTTTGATTTAGGCCTGGAAAAGAAAAATAAACTCAAGTCAGTCTACCAAAGATATTATGGCGTCTGCTTCCATGCTAAGAAATGAAAACTGACACCTTATGTATTGCAGTTACCACCCTGTTGGCAAAGAAACACAATATCTCCTTAAATCCCTCAAGCATTATTTATATTTCTCTATAAATGTTAACAAGAGGGTTATCTATGTTACAGCAAATGCATTGGTGTTTAGCGGAGGAGTAAGCGGCTTCTGTTGTGCCAAGCTGCCTGACAAATCTAAATGACAATAACAGCGCACAAAAAAATTGGCAGATGGCTGGCAACACTGTGATACGCTTGGTACTGTAACAAGTAGGACACAGATGGAGAGATGACACCCACTCACACCATGAATTCCCTATTGATTAGGCGCTAGGAGAGTTAGTGAGATGTTTGACACCAATTTGTTCAGTGAAATGAAACCCACACATTGAACTGCACTGGGAAGCTGTGTCAACAGCGTGGTAATCTAGGAAGCAAAGGAGATGTGTGCAGTGCCAGCGGGAGGAGTGCACAAAGCAAACAACTTCAAAAAAGGTGTGTTGCAGGCATATTTGATGTTAGTAAAAAAAAAAAATCAAAGTGTGAAAGGTATGAAGCAACCATGTCAAACCTAAATTATGATAACTAACTAGAAGCACTGGCATTGTCTGGCAGTCTTGCACTGGTAAAGCTATAATACTAGATCTAGAGTTGAACTGGGGATCTTCTAGTTCAGGGGTAAATTATGAACTTCATATTGTAAAGGCGTAGAAACTGAGTAGTTTCAGGTAAAGCCGCTTGGTGTAATCTTGGATAAACAGCTATCATAGGAAAACACACATTGATACTATTGTGAAAACAATCGGCAGAAATATTTCATGTATTATGTGCTGCACATTTATGACACCTCAACTGCATCTAGAGTCCTGGTGGTCCAGGCTTTGATCCTGTCTCACCTGGACTACAAATCTGGTATGGTCTGAAACAAAAAAACAAAAAAACAACACTAAAAAAACAACACTTATCTAAGTTCAGAGTGCACAGAATAAAGCTGTTTGACTGGCACTGGCTTGTCCACTGGGCTGGAGACAGAACCTGACTAGTCTGTATGCCAGTCTCTCGTGACTCAAAGTACAGGACACACTGAAGTGTAATTTAATGTGTTTTTTTCAGAAACATGGCAAACAGCCTTTTTTATTTGTGCTGCCGGGGTCATTTAGCTCAACCAATATTGTGATGGCCATGCCACACAAAGGTGGTAAAAACCTTTAATACAGTCATTTTGCTTTATGTTTATTTACAAATACATACTCAATTAATTTAATATTTGGCCTAGCACATTTGTATCTTTTTGTTTCTGGTTAATATGTTTTCACTGATCCTTGTTTCTGTTTCTTTGAAAGTGCTGTGAAGGTGTGGCTGAGGGTGGGCCCAGAGCCAGTCAGAGGCGGCCTGAATGTGGACCAAACCATGTCAGAGGGGGACTTGGGTTTAACAAGCTTTGTTTGTTCTGTAGTTTGTCTCAAGTTTCCCCTTATGTGTTTGGTCATTATTTGTTGGTATGGCCTGAGTACTATTTAAGTTGCCCTCATGTCCCATTTGTTTAGGTCAGTTTTGGTTGTGTTAGTTGGTTTAAGTTTGATATTTTGTTCTGTATAATGTTATATTGATTTGACCTCTTTTAGGCCTCTATATGGTTGGCCAATAAAGCCTACTTTTATGGGATTTATGTCCTTTGTTTGGTTGCTTTATGGCTCGGTCCCTAACAGAACTGAAGCAGTGAGCAGTAAGCAATGTTTAGAACTGTAACTATCTGGAATAAACTTTCCCGAAACTTTTAAAAAACGTACAATGTAGTAATTGTAATTGATTCTTTTTATGATTGTGTATTTGTTGTCATGACAAACTGTTTATGAACTGTGTATGCATCTATTTATATAAGGACCCCAGGAAGAGTAGCTGTCAATTTGGTGACATTAAAATATATATATATATAATAATAATAAAGTTCTTGTCAGAATAAATATTGTGTTTTTATTTCTTACCTTACCTGAAAATGTCATTAAAATCCAACCATTACTTTTTAAAATTTTCTTGCAAACAGAAACTAACCAACAAACAAACAAACCAACCAATCAATGCATATTTTTTAAGCTAAGATTGCTATACAGAAAAAGAGAAGAATTTTAAGTGTGACTAAATGACTGAAAAGTCACAAACAGTGGTGTTATGTCTCGATATATACTTCACTGCCCTTTTTGTGTCAGTGAGCCATCAGTGAAGTTCATAGCTAAACATTTTATGCTTAAAAGTTAGACTAATTGTACTTGCAGTGGACCATATTTGGATCAGAGCCTACAGCATATTTCTTTGTGCATTATAAGGCCGAGGTGAGGCACTTTGATCACGGTGAATAGCTGTCATTTTGTTCTCTGTGATTCCTCCCCTTCATGCAGAATTCACAAGCAGCTGTTTGAGGTGTCACTAGCCAGACCTTGTTGTCACCACCGTACCCCTTCAAAGCCTCTCGTGCCCCCTCCTCTACCTTCCCCGCAGAGCGACCCATCAGCCTCACCCCTGTAGGGCAGCTGATTAAAATGTCCGCTTCAATAAACTCTGCGCTTTGCTTGGCTGAACAGTCTCATTTCTGTGTGCTGGCTTTCTAGTGTTTGCTTTAACTGACTAATCACACTCACCTTAAGCTGTTGGAAGATCATGTTGGACGGTGCTGTTCAGACACCAATGATCCAACCCCAGGAAGTAATGAGTTATATATCATTTTAGAGCATTTCATCTTTTGGGATTCTTTTAAATCCTGTGTGACTTCTGAATCTTAGTACAAAGTTTTGAAAAATGTTCAAATATAGTTTTAAAATATTTTTATGCATGCATCGACCATTAACATTTCCAAAATCAGTACATTTTAAAGACAGACAGGCAAATATAAATGTTAGTTGTAAGTACTGTTTATTTTCAGGCGCTAAATGCTGGCAGTGTTGTGTTCTCATTTGATAATCACATAATAATTATACTAATTAGAAACAGGGCTCTGCAATTCCACTGTCAACCTATGAGCAAACAAAGGAGCAACTAATAGTATACTGAAATGCATTATTTTCACTTAGAGAGATTTCTGAATAAAAACAGATTCAGGTGTGTTTTGTCACATCAGAATTTATGCGACACCTGACTTTTATTTAGTTTAGACTATGATTTAATAATAATAATAATAATAATAATAATAATAATACTTTAAACCTCACAAAACCCCCACCTACAGCCCACCAGAACAATGTGGAGTTGAGTATATCTGTACACCAACTGCCCTGTTTCTGTATTTGACTACTTTACTCCCTTGTTTACATTGGAGGGAGTTTTTAAATGTTTAGTTTTTAGAAAAAAAGGAAATTAAAGCGTTTATGTACCTGAATTTGACTTTTAATGTTGTAAATACATTACATTTATATATTATTTAACTTAGTATACTTACACTACAGCAATATGTGTGACATGATATGAATAAAGTGACAAATTGGTCTCAAACCAAGTGACTTTTTGCTGTACTGTAAGCTGAGAGGGACAATATTTGGGTTATGAGCAAAAATATGAAAACATTGATCTTGACCTTTGACTTTAGTAACCACTGCAGCCACATATTTGTACCAAGTTTGGAGACATTTTAGGATACTAATCATATGTGAGTATTGTAGATGGCCAACAGTAAAAGTATGTGATTTTTTTTCCTTGTATATGAGATAATAGTATATGGGAATAGAAATTATTGTTGAAAAGAGAACTTAATGCATAAGGTAGGGTTTATCATCAAGCTTTTGGTCTACACGCCTTGTCAACACTGAAATACTGGATGCCGATAATATAGAGAATTTACTTATTTTAGTGCTCGATACATTTGCTTCTGAGAAAAAGCACAAAAAATAAAAACAAAAATAGGGAAAAAAGAATCTAAGATAAACACGAATAAACACTGGCAATGCAATTATAAGACATTTAACCAGATAACTGCTGTGGCATTATTCACAAAACTCAGGGCTAAATTAGGATAAGCTGATCTGTGTTTGATTTCATATTATTCTGTGGCAAACTGGCAAATATTGTATTTTTATATTTTCAGGAAAGGCCAAAAAAGAAAGATTAGTTTTTGGTGTAAATCTGGATAAAAGGGTTTTATGGTTAATTTAATAGGACATTTACCCCTGAACTAGTAGATGACTGGTTTAAAAATGCTGTTTCCTTATAAATGCGAGATGGGGCCAATGTCTTGGTAATTCTATTTTTATCCAAATATGTTTGCAGGTTTTTATAAATGTCACAGCGGCTGAAAAGATGATTTCCGACTGTACTGGTGCTCTTGGATGTTGGTTTGTAACGCTGAAGTGTCACCCTCACAAGGCACCTTACTGATGGCTGAAAAGAAGCAGATGCTGAATCTGTGTGCGTCAGAGGCAACACATGTCTACACTCGCTTCAGGCCAATTGTGGCAGACACACAGAGAATTACTGATTTGGAGGAAGAAATAGTCACAACGAAGAGCAGACTTACTTTAGTGTTACATCAGGGGATTATTCACATTTTATAACACCATGTTGGACCTAAATTCCTCCACTGAGGGCTCCCCAGCTAAGGACCACCAACAAGGGCCAATTATGTCAGTGCCATTGAGCGCTAGTGCCACGCTTAATTAGCAGCTTCGACCCCGCTTGCTCCCCCCTTGAGCTGCCTCTTTTCCTCTCCACTATTCTCCATCACCTCCTCTCACCGCGTTGTTTGTCGCGTTTGCTCGGGCACAAAGAAACAAGCATGCCATCGCTCCCCGGTGCCCTCCTTAGGGACCTCCATCTCGACAGCCCAACTCCTCCTCTCTGTCTTTCATCCCCCCCCCAGTCTCAGTCTCTCTCTCTCTCTCTCTCTCACATATGTGCTTCTCTGTGACATCCTTTCAGTGGCGGTCACAGTTGACAGCTCTCTGAACCAGGGGCTGAGGAGGAAGAAAAAAAATTACAATGAGGATACCGACAGAGCAGCTTCCCCGCGTGTACAGCAATACTTCTTGTTCTTCAAAGAAAATGAGGAGGAGGCAGCGGAGAGGAAAGAGAGAGAGAGTGAGAGAGAGAAATAAAAACAAAAGGCCGAGGAGCAGAGAAAAAGCTCCTTGGGGGATATCATTCCTCTGTTAGATGGTGCTGTCTGCATGTGGTGGAAATGTGAGAGTGATTGAGAATACAGGTTGTGTGTTATGGAGGTGTTAAACAGAGAGGATCCAACTAAAAAAGGTGTGAGAGTCTGACGAAAACCTTGAGGAAATGTATCACAATATAGCAGTTACAGCTACACTACGCAATATCCATATCACAATAAAGAACTTGTACAGCAGTAATGTCTAGTCCTACATTAGATATTTGCTCCTCATAATGGTGGTAGTGCTCTTTCAACAAGTCCTTTAAGAAAAAACACTGATGACTGTTAGTAAGCATCACATTATAGAAGTAAGAGTATCTTTTACATGACTTTCCCTGAACTGATGTTGTACTTGTAGATGACATACAGTATTTGGTAGGTACATATATAGTTAGTACAAAGGATAATATAAATATTTTACAAGCAGTGTCCCGGATTTTAAAACAGCATCAGCAATAACAGTTATATTACTGTCCTCATTAGTTATTAAAAGTGGACAGAAGTGTAATGAAGTGAGCAGTTGGTGGTGAGCCAAAACTCGTTATCTGCCAAAAACGAACTCCAATTATGTTAATTATGATTTTTTTTTAAGAATTCTGCTGTCATTGTGAGATAGGACCAAAGATACTACGTCCATCCCGGGCTTTGTGGTTCATTTACCCCTGAACTAGTAGATCTCCAAATTGACACTTGGTCATGGCACTGTATCTTTGCCATAGCGTAAATGCCTTTGTGGCATCTGTGCTCTTCGAGTGCTTCTAGTTAAGATGCAAACACTAAGCCATTGCCAAGGCTGATGAACACTATCAGTAGTTTTCATATAAAAATTCTTTCACCATATTTAACTGCGGCACACCTTGAAACTGTTAATTGCCCCATGCTTTGGTGTAAAAAACAGCTTTACCTTTGTTTAGTCCTCTGGCTTCACTCTTATCTGCCGCACTCACAGATTCACTACCTCTGTCTGACTCCTTTTCATTACAGCCTTTGATGATGAGCATTTAATTGCAGAGCGAGGGCACTAGACAAACTGAGGGAGCAGGAGGGAGGGATGGAGTCAGTGAGGGGAAGGAAAGATAAGTGCCTGAGGAGCCTTGTCATGAGTGGAGACAGATCACCCGCAGGGATGATTTCTGCTGCTGTGATTGACTCACTCCCTCCAGAGCACAGATAGACGGGCGCACACTCGCACATGCACGACTCGTAGTGTCCTGAACAATGTGAAGAGGAGAGTCAACTCAGGCCACCGCAGTCAACTCATCTGCTCCCAGTGTACGCCTGATGTAAGGCCACACTGTAAGATTCATGGCTATACAAAGTATTCTGTGTCCTGAAAACAGGGCATTCCTCAAAGATAATAAACTAAAGTGTTTTGATGAGATATCATGCTGAAAGAATTACTCTCCAAGGATATAAAAAGTGAAAACAGTTGCCACCTGCTTTTTTACAGCAACAAAATAGAGCAGCACCATCTACTTCAGTTTATTTCATCAGTTTGTCCAAGGCCTACATCAACATTCTGAAAGACTCCACAGAATAAAAGAAAAATCACTAGTTATCACAATATGCACTGATTTCCTCCAGATCAATAAAGTATCTGGCTAATCATACTCTAATATCTCTACTGCCAAGACTGCTTGTATTGCAAACAAACTTAAGGCACTAGTGTTCTGGCAGAAGTTAGTATTGAAAAAGGGAATGTTGAATTCCATATAAAAGTGGAAGTTGGAATATTACAGAGGACATTTCAAGTCATGTCCTTTTGTGAGATTTTTTTCTGCATTGCTTTGTCAGTAAACATCATGATTTATAAAGTAAAGGTTGTATTTTTATTACATTTTCAGTATGAACAATAATTGGCTAAAGGAGAGATGACTTGTTTTCGCTCCTAATCTGGAGCACCATCAGAATTTATGAAGGAATCCATGTCCATGGCCTTTATGGGTTTTATTAGACAGGATAGTGAAAAAGTGAAAGAAAACCACAGACATTTGGTAAATTGTTGGAGTCCAGGCTCAAACCATTGGCGGTATGCTCTCTCTGAGTGTTTCTAGTTGCAATTTTCTACATTAATTATTAAATGCAACTCTACTCTTATTAAACCTCCTTTAATAAAAGGCAGCAAATGAGGGATTTTTTATAAGTTTACATATTTGAACTTTTTTCATATATTAACCTTATGTATTTGTATTGTATTGACATTGATGTGTTTCACTTGAAGCTCTCAACGCATAATGGCTTTTCAGTGTTACTGGGTTGAAGCGTGGCTGTAAAGAAAATATAGATGATTACTATATAGAATTACTACTATTAAAAGTGAGTGAAAATTTAGAAAGCAAATGAACATTGTATATTGTTGTAAAAATTGAGAACAGTCTTTTTGCCTTTCTTTTCTTGAGGTAGTGTTGGATACTGAACCAGGACTGGTGTTGAGTTCAGGACTGAAGAGCACTTAGGCTGAAGGCAAGAAAGATTATACTCTAAATATTAATCAAATCAGTGCATGAAAAGTCTAACCTATTGAATGAAAAGGCACTACATTCTGTCCCACAATCTCAGAGGAGGGCTCCTCGACTTCCTCTTCCATTACGAGGTTTGCTTGGTGGGTCTGCCGTAAAATATTCATGAACTGTAACCTCAAACTGTAATATTTCCAAAAGTTCGGTATAAATAGTCAGAATTAGACTTGCTAATCATATCATCGGCATCTTAAATCATGAGCGTGCCGTAAGTGCCTCCTAGAGATGAGTGGTTTGTTATTCGTACAGTAAAACCACCATTTTTCTCTCAGATTGTGCCAGAAAATCAAATTTTTCTGCACAATATAATGACTCTGCCTACACCAGGACAAGGGTTTGATTTTAGTTGCAAAAGCTTCAAAATCTCAACAGGCACTTTATAGGCACTTAATATTTGACGAAGGTATAATTTAACACCATTTGTAAATAAGAAGGTTAGCATTATTCCCACTAAGGGAACTCTAAGTGTATATAATCATATGTGGCTTACTGCATGGTTACACAAAGCCTTTAATTAAAAACATTTTTAAGAAGATAGTCATGTTTGAGCCAGAACTGTGGGGTGATTTCATTTGTTCAGCAACTCCGAGGAGCATGAAACATGTCTCTAATAAACTTTGTGCTCTCCCTCAATATATTTTTCTCTGCGGCCTCAAAAATGCTAATGGATCCAGCATGTGTCGTTGTATTGGAGTCCTTTCTGTGATGTGTTTATGTGTTTACTCGCTGCACTTTCTGCCAGGTTTCACTGAGTGTTTCTGAATCATGGGGGAACAGAGGGAAGAGGACAAGTCTGAGGTTTTCACATCAACATGGAGGAATTTTCAAAGCTTTACAAATGATCTGAATTGTGAACAAATATTTTTTAATGGGGGTTGCTCACTCCAGCAAAAGTGTAAATGATGCAGGCAACAGAAAAGTCTAAAGTTAGTTTCCAAACATTTCATTGATTGACTAGACAGATGTAGTTCTTGATTCTTGACTGGCTGAATGAATTAATAAAGAGCATTATGCAAAGCCTGGCCAGGAGTCAGCGCTCTGCTTGCTTCCCACACGTTTCTCTGACTGGTTTAAGCACTGGGGAGAAAAACTTGACAGTAACCTTGTGCCGACTGAGAAGCTGAGTTTTTTTTTTTCTTTTTCAGAAGTCACTGTTGACATTGTCAGTGTCAGCTCTTGTGTATGTCACTACATGTCCATGTGCAGTTGCAGGCAGGTGTGTGGTGGACCTAGTCTGACTGATATCTCTCCAACACTGAGGGGAAAGTGGGCTTAGTCCTGAAAGATCTCTTGTGCTTGAGTTGACAGTAACTTAAACAGTCAGCTCCCTAAGATTTCCTGACATCAAAACTGTTTTCAACCTCCCTGTAAGTAAATCTAAGTTAGTGACTCAAATAACTCCAACTCTGTTATTGCACTAATGTATTGTAATATATCAGTATTTCTTTTTTACATTTTTCTTTACTGTGAACCCTGCTTTGGTGTATTAATCATTATTTAGACTTAGGCACAAGATGAAGAGTAGAAATTGTTGGATCATGTAGTATAATACTTTTTAGAATGTTAATATTTGCTCATTGTCTGTAAATATGCCACCACCAGTCACCACTAAAAGTAAAGAAAATACTATTTCTTTTAAAAATTCAACTTTGTGTATGTAAAAAAAAATCTACTGGAAATGTGTAGCATGTAGAAAACCTGTTGATTCTGTGATGATTATACTTTTTGAATGTAATGAAAAGAGTTTATCTGCACAGAACAAATCCTGAGTCCAGACTGTTGTAATAAATGTATTCAGTTGATGGCGTGTCCTTGTAGCTCCTTATCGACTGAAGCCAGTATATAAAAGGCTACAAATAAAGCCTGATAATACATTCCGTCCTTACTCAGTCAGATGGTCTGGATCAGAAACAGCATTTGAAGATCATTCGAAGTGAGAAGTCTGAGCCAGGCTATCAATATGGCTGTTGGCGTGCGGGCGGAGAGCGTTGCTGCGAGAGGCTCAAGTACACAGCAAGGGAGAACAGATAGAGAATAGATAATAGCTTTTACAACGTCAAGTTCTCCTTCAGAGGGCCGGCAACACTGCACTGAAGGCCATGAATCAAAACCAGGCCTTTGAAAAAACAAGCAATTAGACCCCTGCTAGCAGTGGTCCGGACCAGCAGAGAAGCACTAGAGCTTCAAACATGCTTTATGAGATATGACAGAAAAGGATACATCAATACAAGATGGGAATAGAGAAGTCCACAAAGACAACAAGCAAACTCTTAATGTGTTAAGGTATGTACTAAGAAATAGAAGATAAACAATCTGGTTTTCGTGTTTTGTGTGAAAAAGCAAAGTAAAAGCAGGAAAGAATGTCTAACTAAAGCTAAAAGTACTCAGAAAGGAGCACAAACATCCACCAAGACATTGGCTCAAAGGTAAAAATAAAGTGCCTAAACCCTGACCTGAACTTCTATTTCAGGGTCAAACAGTTTATCCATTGAGCCACAAAGCTTTTATATTTCTCAATTGAAATGAAAAACAGAAAATAGAAAAAAAGGGAAGAGAAGTGAAAACAGTTAAATAATGCAACATGTAGTGTTTAAAGAGATGGGGATAATTGCTGGTTCACATGGGTGTAATTCTAGACTCCGCAAATTTAAACTCTAAACTTTGATTTTATGTTATATTTTAGTATTTTGAGGTGACACGTTTTACATAAAACAACAGGAAATATAGCTGTACTGTTTGGGGGGATGATTGTCCCTGTCCTCCTTGACAATAAGCAGTGGTGCTTTGAGCCATTTATTTCTGATGGATGTATTTTAAAATGGCAACTTAACACATTTATGGAAATATTGCATTTGATATTCTAACTTGTACTACTTCACCTTATAATTAAAAACACAGATACAAACATGACAATATCAAAAGAAACCTAAATGAAAAAAGCATTCCCTGATATTGGTCAAAAATAACTGCCTCAGAAATGCTTCATCTTGTGTGTTCCTTTGCCGCTGCAGCTCAGATTGTGTTAGTGGCAGCTTGCAGCCTGTCAGGAATCATCAGCGCGGCGTGTGTTCGGTGGAGGGCCGTCATGGCGGCGGTGGCGTGACTAGGCTGGGTTCAGGGGCCCCAGGAGCCTGAACGCTGACACATGTGTTGTGACAGGGCGGCTGCATTACCCACTATCTGGGGATGGCTTGTTTTGGCTGTGAGGGTTAACAGGCCAGAGCTCTGTGTGTAAGTCAATGGCACACTCCCAGAGGGGACACGTTCAAGACAAAGGAGATCACTAAAATGTTATTACATTACAGCAATATTATGTAGGAGACTACATTTACCAACATTAGCATTGCAAAACAATATAAATTATTCAAGAGAAAGGATTTGACAACATGGCCACAGATTGAATGTGTCACCAAACTGCATGTGTTTTTAATAGATTTTAAAGTTTGAGGATTGTATGCTCAGTAAAGGAACTACATGACATCAAACTGAAGATAGAAGCTGATACTAAAGTTGCAGGTCTGAGTTTAAGGTAAATCATGCTGTTCTTGTTGTATTGTTACACATCACATGGATGTTTTCACTTTCCTTCCCTTTATCTGTTTGTATTTTCCTTTGTGCTGTTTCCCTGTGTAACTATGCATACACAGAGCTGAAGTAACCACTTTGTTCTGTCAGCAAAAGCCAATAATATAATGTTGACAAGAGGTGTAGACCAATCATGGGGCACTTAAGTGAGGCTGACGTTTTGACTCCATGTTAGAAAATCAATCTTGTACCAACGGTGAAGGAACTTACCACCCCACAGGTTATTTTAACAACTACTTTTATCACAACAATACTTTTACATTAACTTCAGATGTTCTGAACAAAGGGGACAGAAACTGAACACTCCGTAAAATGCTTAAAAACACTGCAGGATATCAGTGTTTTTAAGGGAGAAGTCATAAGGTGGTTGCTATAAAAAACGTCTTGTCACACCTTGCATAGAAACAAATGTGTGTCCGCCTGCCTCTCAGGTTGCCTCAGCGCTGACTCTTTCTTTAGCACAAAAGCATATTCATGATTGGGTGGAATTGCCACTGCCGGAGGGGAAAAAGAAGTCTGGGGCTACACCCTGCAGTCCTCACAGTAACAGTCAAGCAGCTCAACTTGTCTTGGCCCGAGACCTTTTCACACAAACAGAGCAAAGAAACCAGACAGACAAAGGCAACGAGACGGGCACCCTGCCTATATTTCACCAACTGTCAACACCGCTGTCATAGCATTTCTGTCTTTTCAACCTGCCTTTTCAGCACTGTTGGTAAATTACAGATAATTACATGTGTGCGTAGGAACAACACTCTTTAAGTAGTGTCACTTTTATAGCCCAACGTCTGCTGCTTTTAAAATGGATTGATTCTGCTTACATCTCTGCTAAGAGCCGTGTTTTGAAATGCTGCTCCAGATGTGAGAGTGTGCCCCCCGCTGTGGGAGATGAATGACTGGGGGTGGGAGGGGGGGGGCTACCTACAGGTTCACGTCCCTAATGAGTAGACGAGTGTGTTGGGAGCACGATATGATTGATAGTGGCGCGACAGAAGAGGAAAAGAGGGGAAAACGCAGCAAGAGCTTTTGATAAAGTGGAGGGTGAAGGGGGTCTGGCAGGAGGTGGAAGAAAAGGAATCTGGCATCGGACGTCCAGGATTAAGTGCCAAGAATTGGTCCACAAAGCAGAGCCAGAGAGCGCCTCTTGTCAGTTTAATGCTTGCCTGATGTTCCTCCCTGTTGCATACTCCACATTACACACTTTTCCCTCTAAGGAAAATAAATAGCAAAGGTGGAATTCCTGGCAAGTGACTCCGGATGTTGTTGGCAGTGAACGGAGCTGAAGTGCATCCAACCTTATTACCAGCTCTACTGTGCTTTAGGACTGTCTTTTACCAGATAAATAAAGAAGTCAGAGTGGAGACGGTGTGGGTATATACTGCTTGGCACAGTTGGTAATTTCACAAAAATCCTCTCGGGAGCTGAAAGAGTGTTAGCGGTCCACTCCGAGCCGAGTCGATGCAGTGACACTAAGTCGAAGAAACCACACACACACAAAAAAAAGGACATCAAGGAGAAGGAATTACAACAGCAGCATAGATGAGCGGCTAAATCTTATTGCTTTCAGAAGGCAGTGGTAATTTGCAGCCAAGAGCCGTTCCTACAGAATAATGAAGTGAGCTGGACAGATGCCAGGAGGGTGGCTGGTTATGTCAGCCTGCATAATGTGTTAGAACAAGGTCTCTGTCATGTCACAGTAGTGGGTTATTGACTGCACTCATACCCAATAATCCCTGTATTACATCCAATCAATGCAAAACAAGCTGTAATATACTCTCTGAAACAAGTTCTTTTACATCTGCAGTAATTTCACAGCTTTAGCTAAGGCAAAATATACAAGCTAGTTACTTCTATATGATATGTGGGCTACAGAAAACAGTCAGTAATGTTTAGTTGGTCATTTAGAAAAGAGGGCTAGCTTAGTTTTTGCCAAAATGTGGGCGCAATGTCACTATGTTGTTGTTGCCGCCAAAAAGTACATAACGATACGGAGTAAAAACTGCAATACTGTTCATTTTATCTCCGTTCAGAGTGTTTTTGTACAAACCGTGCCGCTTACCTGAACTGAATTGTTTTGACCTCGTCCTCGGCTCCACACTTGCCTTGTGAATGCCACTGAAATCCAATGTGCACTGTTGAGAAAAAAAGAAAGAAAAGAAAAGAAAAGAAAAACTCCTAAATAAACACTGAGTCCTCTGCTGGCTTCACCTCGGTCTAAGGTGAGTCAAGTTGCAGATTCACGAAGCGCTACGGTGCTTTTAAACACTACTTATGTAATTACTAGTTAAATAGCTAATTGTCTAATCACTGAGCGCGAGCGGCTCCCTTCTTCTTCTTCTTCTTCGTAACGGCGCGAAAAACATCCCCGCGCGCCTCACTTCAGCGATAAAAGACAACGAGAAGCTGTAGTTTGTCTTGTCCCCGGCGGTCGAGAGGCGAGGTAAGGTTGTTTTTGTGTGCGGTAGTCCATTCACGGAGCAGCTTACGGTGTCGTGGCGGGGCTGACAGTTAAAATGAATGTGTGGCGCTGAAAACAACAGCAGCAGCAGCAGCGGCGGCGGCGGCGGCGCAGCTCCATCCCTCTCCAACTACTGCCGAGGCGTTCAAGGACAGCGGGGGATTTCAGCTCACCGCCAGCTCCAACACAAATCCAACAGATTTCCAGCCGCGTTGTTGTCATCTTTACTAATGAAATCGACAGTGCGCGAATCATGAACTGCACAAGTAAATTATTATGCATAGGCTGTTAGATATATGTAGGGTGGAGTTGGACATGCTGCCACTTTCACTTTTGTAGCCTTTATTAGGATCAGAACGCCATGTTTAAAGATCCACTATTCTGCTAAATCGACTTTTTTGAGCTTTTAACCATGTTATAATGTTGTTTGCCACTTAAAAAACATACCTGGGGTAGTATTTTGTTTGAGTAATCCCTTTTTAACCGGGACAGTCCCAGTGTTAGGCTTTTTAACACATATCTGTAAAAACATTAGTATGTCCCAGTTGTCCCCATTGTAACCATTAGAACTAAAAACACATTTGTCTTAAGACTTTTGTTACTAAATGTATTTACTATGTCAGTGGTTCCCAAAGTTGGGGTCCGGGGGCCTCCTCGGGATCTGCAGGGGGCCCCACAGAGGCTGTCTGTATTCAGTTAATATGAAGAAATTGATTTTGAAATGAATCACAGTTATATATTTGTTTAAAAATATTACTTTAAAACTATTTTTAGTCAGTGTCAGTCAGTGTTTTTGGAACATTTTTATAGAAAAATGTAGAAAAAACCTGACATAGGTTTCAAATCTAGGGAAGTTTTACTGTTGGGGGTCCACGTGAGATTTTCAGAAATTTAAGGGGGGCACAACTCTCTTGGCTTTGGAAATAGCTGTACTATGCTATTTTCATCAATTAAAAAAAAAAAAAAAGTGTCCCAGTTTTTGGGTCTAGGAATCAACATTATGCTGAGGCTTTTTTTCTCAACAGCTTAAAATGCTGGGTCACTCTACAAAGAAACGTACGTTAAACCAGGAAACCCCCCAGCAGGGTGCGACAGACACCTAACCCAAGCTTTTTCTGCAAAGTGAAAGCAACAGCTCCCCAAGAAGTTTTCCATACCTAGGCCAATACATTATTTTTAGTTTTAAAACATGAAATACTACTGCAAAGGTGTCCAAAATTATTTCAGGCTTTACATCACATGCAAGCTGACTATGAGGGCCAACTGGCACATGGCTATTCTCAACACGCTGTAGTAGTAAAAAAATGTTAAACAAGAAGGTTATCTGGACAAGGTTTGTTTTTAGAAGACGTTGTAACCTTACTCCAAAAGGCTTAATCATTTCTGAGGAAAACTGCTGTGAGAGAGGAGATTTACCCACCTGTGATCCATCAGCATAAGGTCCCTCTGAAGTTGATGGACTATTTTTAAAGTGAAACCTGGACTGATTTTTCCTGGATGACTGAGAACCTACACCAACATACTGTAGCCAACAAATTCACTTCACAATTTATTTTCTGACAACTGTATTTCAGCTACATGATCACACACACTCCTGTTGATGTCCAGTCTTGTTCAGTATGTTACAATCTTGTCTGTGGCCTACATTTTAGTATTAGGCTGTAGCAGAGTGCACTACTACTTCCTCACAGCAAGGAGGTTCTGGGTTTGGCAGGGGCATGTCCAGGTGGTGCGAGACATTGGCGGTCAATAGCACATTCAATTCACACATTCATTCATTTGATTTACAGTATATCACCAAATCATAACAAACATGGGAAAATGGTTATGAGAAGCACAAACCTCAATCGGTCCCCCCCTAGACCGCTTCATGGGTGCCACTCTTGCATAACTAAGTGTCCCACCTGAGTCTTTTTGTGTGGAGTTTGCATTTTCTCTGAACGTCTGCATTGATTTTCTCTGGTTGCTCTGGATACCACTAAAGACTTAAGGGCCAAGACTCTCCTGCAAAATAAATGACTTATCTTATTAAATAAATAACACAGTCAAGAAGCCTTGTGTGCTGTATCTTCAAATGTAAAATAGAAATTTTTGTCTTGATGAAATCTATTATCAAGAATATCACGCTGAAGAAGTACTCTTCGCACTTTTGTACATCCCTCTGGTGCTGATGATATAAACAGTGTGACAACGAACAGTGAGATAACATAATCCAATCTCCCATAGTAATATTTCTATATGTTTAACACAATTTCAAAACAATAAAAAAAAGCAGTTTCTACTTATTAGTATATGTGCTATATGCCATACTATGTTTACCAAACACAGTATTTTCATAGATACATTTTTCACCACTTTCAGTACTGCTTACACAACAGGCTACCAATCCGTGTCATCCCTGCACACTGAACTGTGATTTCCCACTGCCCTTGAAAGCATTCTCTTATTTTCAGACTTATTTTAGACCAGTTGTGTGTTGGAGATCTGCAGGGATGTGACCGACAGAGAGGGGAGGGAGCAAGCCCCAATCATCTGTTCTGCATTTCCCCTTTGATTCAGCAGCAGCCACTGAATCTTATTTTCCAGCACTGCTCCCCCCTAAGCGTTTTGTCCTGCTCTCAACAAAGGAATGTGCTGGAGAATATCTGGCTGATTGTAAAAGTCTGCTTTTGTCTTCTCTGTTTTGTAAATGCTTAGACCTAGAATAAACACTGCAATTAATGTCCATGTCAACCAGAGTAAGTATAAAGGAACCTTAATTAATATTCATATCTGTTATAGTGATAAAATCTTGCTTATGTCAAGTTCATATGGATGTCAACAATGGACATTTCTTTGTGACACGTGAAAACACACCACATACCTTTGCAGTAGTTGGATACATATTGCCAGATGGCAGAATTACAGCCAATGTCATGCACCGCCAATTGTCACTTGAGGGAATCTGTGCTTCCAGCCACACTTGGCAACCCTCATATACAATTACTCTATTTATACTCATCCAGCTTTGTAACAATTGAGGTAAATACAATACTTGCTCCACCTGTTGGTTGTGGAGTAGAAATGCAGCTTTTTGTTATTGGGATCTTGCAGTAAGACAAAGAGGCAGAGGTGGAAGTAATCTGTACTCAAGTAAAAGTATTGTTATTTCAAAATAATGTTACTTATTTAAAAGTATTCAACAAAAGCATTACTTGAGTAAAAGCAGCAAAGTATTGAATGTAATGTTAACTTTAAAAAGGAGTTTTTTTGCTCATGCGCAGCCGAAATAGTGACTACAACTACTACTGCTGCTACTATTGCTACACACTACTTCTACTATTATTACTACTGCCACTAATATTACTACTACTCATATTGCTGCAACTTCTGCTATTGCTGCATTACTACCACTACCATTACTACTACTGCTATTAATAATATTCTACTAGGGGTATATGACTACTACTACAACTACTACTGCTACTATTGTTATTACTGCTAATATTGCTTGCGATATCTGCTATTGCTACATTACTACTAATACATCTACTACTACTGCTACTATAATAATTTTACCAGGGCTACTACAACAACTACTACTGTTAGTTATGCTATTGCTGCTAGTGTTGCTGCAACTTATGCTATTGCTACATTACTACTACGGCTGCTACTGTTATTATTATTATTGTACTAGGGCTACTTGCTGTTACTACAATTTCTAGGGCGAGTCTTTGAAAATTTACTTGAGATTCAAGAATTTTTGACTATGTTTAGAAAAAAATCCTTAAATATAAATAATAATTTTGTAAAAATACTGTATGTAACTTTCCACCACTGCAAACAAGTACAAGTGATACAACAGGAAGTATATAAAAATGATAAAAAATAATGTCCTCAAAGCAGTGTTTCAGATTTTGGTCTTTTATAAGCAATAATATCATCACATAGAAATTCTTTAAAGACTTTACAAATAAATCTCGATACAGAGGAAAAAAGTAGCCTAGATAGATACAGTACATTAAGACACTTGACACAAGTTTCTGAGTGAAAAACAGTAAGGCACCAATGCCGCTCGTGGCATAGGTAGTATAGAAACAAAGTGAAAAAGTCAGCAGTAAAGAAAAGAGAGTAGTAAAGCCAAAAGTATGGTCTAGTGATAATTTAGGGGAACACATTATGTGAAAGGAGGCTGTTGGTGAATATTCAACCGTTCAAGAGTAATAATCGACTATTTGGAGGTAATTTTCCCATTTATGCGTTTTGAGTTATGAAAATACTCTTATCACTCTTTTCTCAAATACTCACTATGTACGTGGCAGTTTTATCACACCAGTCACACATACAAGGTTCTCTGCATGTGCGGCGAGTTTATGTTGATAATTAATGCAGACTTTTTCTTGCCATTTATCACCTTTACATGGGTCTGGAAATGTTACATCTTCAGTAAGGAGACTGCCAAGTACTATGGCGGAGTGATAGTAACAATAAGAGCAGATTATTCAAAGGAACACAAAACACTTTTGGGTTTTCTTGCCTTTCCATAGCCCGTATAGTTCAGTATCTTGTGAACGAGTATGAATTACATACTATAGATACTGCTGTGAACGCGCCTGTATACAGTATTTTAACTCAAAAAGTAAGAGTTGGATTTCGATGATATTTTCAGGAAAGGCCAGTACTGAGCTGAGGACAAAATTAAATCCAGGAATTTTTAAAGAACACTATACCATTGTGAGATAGGGTCAATGATACAAATTCCAGCCACAAGGGGTCAGCAATTATTTTTATGTAGGTCGAGAAAATCAAATTATTGTCTTACTCTTATTATAACATGAGGGTAGTCGTGGGGAGGGGGTCATTCAAATTTCTTGTAATCAGAGTGGAGCAACTGGATAATGCAGTTCACTGACGGACAACTCCTGCAAGTATACACTGTACTCTGATTAAGCTAGGAGAGGCATTCAACTCCACTCGGTACTAAACAGACAGAACATCATTAGTGTTTAGAGATGTAGTCACGCATTTTTAGGCCACTGAAGACATATTATGGGTCCCTCTGGCGCGTCTGTTAAAACTGAAAGCTTGAGGGCTGCAGCTACGATGCATTTATGGGGCTGTGTGAGACGCACTTACCTCTTAGTGTGACAGTTTATATTTATTGGTAAAACTATGATTATTGTGTAAATTAGCCGTGTTTATTAGCATTTAGAGCGGCTGGTAAATCCCCAGATCATATGAACGCCTCACAGCACATTGCTTTCAGTAATTCAGCTCTCTGTTCTGCATGTATAGTGAGACGTGTGTGGTTTGACCAGTTCCCTGGAGAAATCAGACTAAAAACAGAGAATGAGCTGTGTCTGGTGGATTCTTTACCACTGTAAGATTCACCTCTGAACTACAATTGTCCAGGTCTAGGCACTATATTTTTTGCATTGCAAGATAGGGCCAATGCCATGAGTGAGATCTACCCTTCGAGTGCTTTGTTATAAATTATCACTGGTGTTACCTATACATAGCACAAAGCCTGTCACTGCTCCTGTCTGCTTCTCCAAACTCATGGTGTGCTGCATTGAGTCTTTCACATAATGTGTTCAGTTGTGTTGTGCTTACTGTAAAACATTACAGCAACATTTCAAACAATTCCTTTACCAATCCAGTAGTATTGCTCTATGCGTGGGTTACCAATCTCTGTTACAAAAATAGATATGAAACATTTACTGTATATAAAGTATGTGGCAGACAATCAAAAGAGGCTTATCTAAATACCAGCCGTTAAAAAAAAAAGAAAAGCCAAGACTATCTATAACAGCTTTCCACTCTCTTGCACACACACACATACTCGGTAAACACTTCACGAGTTTAGCTTCCACAGGCACAGTCAAGAGTATATGGAAATTAAAGGAGAAAGTGGCCACAGTAGAAAAGCAGAAAACACCTGTAACATTCTGTACTTTGTCGATTTGTGAGTGGAAATATCCCATTGTTAAGTGTGTGCTTGGTGTAAATATGAACGTAGGTCTTTGTGCTCTGCATCTACTGTATGTCAGCTGTGTATCTGGTTCCGATAAAAGAATCTAAACTATAAGGCATAATGATAATCTGCTGTACAAACACAAGTAGTGCAGTAAGAGTAACTAGAGTAGAAAATAATAATAAATAGTTTCCAGAAACTGTAAATGTTGCATTACACATTCTGCATTAAATGGTGGATGAAAAGCTAACATTAAACAACCACCACGTTAACTACTTACTTTCTATGTAAAAATATCTGTCCACACTAACCCACAGCCTATAGGGCACACTGTATGAACAGTAACTGATAGTAAATAAATAAACATATAAATGAAGAATAAATAAACTTTGGCAATGCAATGTAGCACATGATACAATCCAAAATATACTTGTCATATCTTTCTTTAAATGACAACCTTCATCATTTACATACAGTACAACTCAGACCTTAAAAGACTACTGAGATCTGTTTGCTGTAGACTTTTCTATATGGTACTAAAAGCTCTCTTTGTTGGAGCTAGAGGTTTAGCATGATGTGATGTCTAATTTCCTGCAAACCAACCCTGAACATCATGTTGACGCACATTGTCATATGAAATTAGAGAAAGATGTTGAACTATCAGGTTTCTTATTTTTCCCATTTTATTTTTAATATTATGTAAAAAAAAAAATATGACCACCATAGCAAAATAATTCAACCTAATACTTTGACATCATTGTCTGAGCTTGAGATGTACATGCATAACATTTTAGGAAAAAAACCTTGACAAAGTCTATTTGATGAAGCTGATCCAAACCAAAATGACTAGTGCCCCTATTAAAACAAAAGAGACATGTATGGATGAAAAGGTTATGGAATACATTTTGTGTTCTGTCTTTACTGATGTGCTGACCCTGGTTTCCACCCGTCACATGACTTCATCCCGCTGCACTCCTCATTCCCATCTAGGAACAGACAGCAGCTGTGCAGTTGTACCTGACGTGTTACTGATGCTGTTAGGACTCCAACAAACTGTGCCAGCGGCAAACCTGCTGTCCTTTGGACCCTTTCATCTCAGTCCAGTGGGTGAGCTCTTCCTCTCCGGAGCTGTTGAGGCCCAGTGAAATCCAGCCAATCATCTCCTTACGTTTCATGCTGCGCTTGTTGTAGACGGACAGGATGAGCGTGACGTCTGAGAGCTGGAACAGCGCTACCTGGAAGATGAATGTTTCTTTGTAGGTTGGGTTGGGCTGGCCTCGACAGATGGACGTCTTACACTTGGACATCTCATGGCCCATAGAGTTTAGTAAGGTCAGCTTAACATATGTATCTAAACAGGAAACAAGAGCAGCACAGTTACAGGAGAAAATATGGTAAACTAGACATGTATATATATATTTACAGTGATATATTTGTACAGTGATATATTTGTAATAGATCAAAATCAAATTGTGCAAAATCCTTATGCCTGTGCAGTTTATCAAACCGTGCTGCCTTTAGTGACCTATCTGCAGCAGTATTCGCCATTGTTCCTGTAATATTGTCACTGCAGCAGATGTATAACATTAGGAGCACATAGTATGTGGTTTTCTTCTGATCAAACACAAAGTGCTGCACTGAGTGTTGCTGATAACACGGAGCAGAACTCAAATGGCAAAAAGAGTGTTTCTTTAGTCCTGTTGCTATGCAACTATGTTGAACCTGAAGTGGATGATTACTTTGAAGATAAAAATGGACAAAAAGTTGGTAATACATTTTCCTCTTCTTAGAGATGTGAAGCTCCTTCCAAACAGACTATGTTGCTAATATTAATGCCTCCATCAGAAAACCCCTGCAGGAGCTGCTATTTTTTATTTGACTTTGCCACGGTGTCAGTGTCATGACAGAAAATGTGCACAGACTTTCACAGCCCAGGGCAGTGTCCTGAAAAAGGGCTCGCTCCTAAACATTAGTCACTTTTGGCAGAGGAGGTACAATCCAGCGGATGCACTGTAAATGACATTGTTATAGCATCAGCCGAATGACTTAGTCTAAATAGTATTGATTATAATAATGGTAACTGGAAATGTGATTTTCATAATGAAGCAGAAGCACTTTCTTTCAATCTAGAATTAAAATCTGACGTAGAGCAGTTGCTTTTCATTCTCTCTCTAAAAATGTCATTCATCAAACCCCAAACAGCTATGACTGAAAGAAAACGGAGTATGACTGCCATTATCATGTAATTTAGCATTCACAGTTTTCTTATTCATTTCCACACAGGAATCACAAAATGAAGCCACAAATCCAGCTGAAAGTAAACGAGGCAAGACTGGCAGTCACAATGGGTCTTTGAGAGTGTTTCGCCCTCGTCTACAACCACACTCCACAATAACGCTGTGTATTATGTTCCTGTCTGAGAAGAGTATACCCAATGAATTGCAGAGGCTTTCATGCCGTCGAGTGCCAGCTGCCTCCCAACGCCTCGCTCGCCGCCTTGAATCACACATTCAGTTGCTCTCTTTGACATAAAAGCACAGTGGAAAAAATAGCCTTGATTTCTTTTTTGACTGCTGCTGAATGGGCTGTGTGGAGCTGTGGATGTCTTAAGTGGTCAGTAGCAGTGATGCATGGCTCTTGGCTATTGTTCCTGAATGAGAGGGGCCGTGACTGATGATTAACTTGACTCGCAGGATCGGCACTGTTTTGAAATGATCGAAAAGCGGCTTTGAAATTGCTCTGCCTCATTCAGTGCACTTCTTCCTCTTTGTGCCACACAAAGTCAATCAAGGCCTTCATAAGGATTTTGCACAACAGTTTTTTTCGTGTTAACAGATGTTCAACAGATATTTTCTAAATGGAGTTTGTGCTGTATGTGGATACGCTGTTCGATAAAGTGGAGACAATGTGGAAATCTGGCAACTAGTCGTTAGTTACAGACTGGTGCATACATGGAACACATCTGTTAATGGGAGGGCAGTGCCGTGAATATTTACTCTCTAACACTGAGTGTGTCTATTGCACAAGCTTGCTAAGTAGAGCAGAGAAATGTAAAATGACACTAGAGCCATGCCAAAGTTTGGTGAGTGATACACAACATTCTCACTGAGCTGGCCGTTAGCCACCAAGCAAAACAGATTGAGAATAGCTGCTTCTGGGTGAGAATATGAAAGATCTGCAGGCGTGACTGGCAGGAACACAAGGACACAGTGTAAGCAGTGGAACTGGGATACATGCACAACCAGACACAGACAGGCGTCTTCATGGATGGAGCCTTTATCTAGAACACCTTCTGGATCCAATAATAATTTTAGAGGAATTGTAAGCTTTAGAGCCACTATATCTTTACCATTGTAGGATACAGAAGGCCAATATCTTTAAAGAGGTCTGTGTTTTCTGTGTGTTTCTTTTGTAAATTAAAGGTTAGTAAGAAATGATCAGGAAAGGGAAGTATTTATTTTTCCTGCTTTTGTCTAAAGTTTCCTATAGCAAGGTATTGGAATCTTCTAGTGAGTGTCATGGACAAAAGCACTTTTTTCACTTAGTAGTAGTTAACATGTCTACTTGCTCTAGAGTTTAAGAAGATTGATGCAGCCATTTGAAGTCATACTGTATCTGCAGAAGCAACACAAAAATTACAAAAACTCCCAAAATGCCAATTTAGTCATCTCCATCAGGTAAAAACAAGACCGATGCAATCAGAAATTGTAATCACACATTTTCCACATGTTTTGATAACTTGCACTGGTAAGATGAAGATGGGATGTTTGTTTGAAATATTAATTTAATCACAGGCTGCGTGTACTTTGTGTTCATCCCCTACATCCATGAAGGTAATAGTACAAACTCATGAATGAACATAAATACTTACCTCTGATAATATAAACCTGTCCCCCTATCAAGTGTTTTAGACAACAGAACAGCCCATCTGACAACAGGGGTTGGACAGCAGTAAGAAAAACAACGGACCAAGATGTCAAAAGGGAGGTAGGTAGGTTGAGAGAATTGCAGACATAACAGAAGAGGTGAGGAGATAAAGGGTCAGAGGCCAACAACATTACACACAATTCAACAAGAGCCAGAGCTGGTACTTGCTGCTCAGATCCCTGAAAACAGACTCAGGAAATGAGGGACAACAGGGATCAAACCACACTCAAACTCAGGCAGCGGAGAGAGGACATATTACCTACTCTCTCAACGACTCGGGTTCTAACATATCTAACAGTCCAAACATACTCTAGGTTATGTGTGTGATGCAAAATGTATCAAATCATATGAATCGTATGATTGTTAAGCAAGAAATAAATAGTTACAAGATTGTGTTTTTAAATATAATGTTTGTGGTGGATACTCAGCATTATTTTTTTCCTTTACAACTACATGACAGATGTATAATTATAATCTCTGTGTGTTGAGAAACTTATCCTGTAGACTTTAGCTGCTCTGTCCACACACACTGAAATAACACTTTTAGGGTACTTACTGGGTGGCTTGTTGGCAGCCAGGTTTTTGAAATGGATGCCTTTGATGACCTCCACAGACAGCCGTCCTGTTGTGGCGTTGTACACCAGGCCCACGAGGATCTCTGGTGTTGAGGTTTGGCTGACGGACTGGAATGATGAGGCGCTTTCACTGCATGTCATGTCTGAAAGGCTGACTTGTGATTCACCACCCTGAAAAATGTTAGTAGCCATTTAGGAAATTGTTCAGTGGTAGGAACTCAGAATGTCAAACTGAGTGTGCTTTGAAGCAACACTTGTGCCAGAACCATATCAAATATTCACTGAGTGAAATGAAAGATTAATTTCATTAAACTGCATTACTGCTCAAGCTTCCAACTTGTTTGCCTTGGCAAAGCTAAATAAAAATGCACAGTAATCTAATACAAAACTAGCTTTGGCAAGATTTTCACTATTAATATGTGATGCAAGTAATAAATATTATATATTAATATTAGTATTATTAATATTATACTCCAATGAATTCTTAAATAATGTATGCAACTAAATACACGTTTATACATTTACAAATGTGAAGGTGTATTTTCTGGTGACAGTGACACATGCTTTGATCTGGAAAGCTGATATTTTACATTATTATGTGACTACAGATGTAGTGATCTAAAGGTACAGGAAGATCCCATTTTCAACAAACAATATATTCAACCATTGTATTATTATTTATGCCACAACCCTGGCACAGTCATTACACTAAAGGCAAGCCAAAAGCCTTCTCTTGGTTCTTACCGGGAGTGTGCAGCAAGGGTCTAAAATGACGGGCACAGACATTTTTCCCTGAAGGTTGAGCTTGGTGAGGTAGAAGACCTTTTCCCCCAGCACCTTCTCCTTCTTCATGCGCCGCATGCTGTAGAGTCTGAATCTGATGGCGTAGTTACCGATCATCTCAGACTCCACATGGCTGAAATAGAAGGTCTCTGTAAAGATGGGGCAGGGGCCTCTCTGTATGCCCGTCTTAGCCCTCTGTTTCTTGGTGGGCAGAAGCACCAGGTGCACTTGCCAGGAGATGTTCCCTGTGCGTTTTACTGGGGGCAGATCAGTGGCTGCCATAATCGTCACCCCAAGCTGCTGGTCCTCTGAGTCATAGTCGAACACCACATCCAGAGTGCCATATTTGGCCACAGGGTCTGGTTCATAGCCTTTAGGAAGCTGTGCTGCTGATCCTCGGGCGGACATGTCCTGAACAGACACATCAGATGTTTCTTATAAATAAACCAGTAAGAATGACAGATACAGAGAGTACTGTACCTCTGGGCTGAGCACAGCCGTACTGTCGCTCGGGACATCCTCCTCATAGCCCTTGTTGAGGTAACTCTCAGTCTCTGGGCCATCGCTGCCCTCACTGGGGCACTTTCCAAAGGACAGGTGAGGACTGCCGCTGGTCTGGGACAGGTCACACTTAGCGTCCCCCAAGTCAGAGAAAGTGCAGGACATGCGTGGGGATCCATTCTCATCCTGATAGGGAGGTGGCTGGAGCTCATCCAGCGGAGGTGTGCGACTCATCCGCTGGATACAATTAGCTGGAGTCAGAAAAACATACAAATTAGACATATTAAAGGTGCTATGAGCAGCATATATTTTTATATCTCATAAAAGTTACCCACATGTTCCAAAATATGATGTAAACATCATATCAATCAAAAAGCTAATCAATCAAATATTAGTTTTATCTCTAACAGTGGTACAGATATTTTATTCACAAAAAAAAAAAAAAAACTTAATGCCCAAGTTGTTAATGTTTACATGATTTGTTTTGGTTCTAAAACCCTGCATTGCTGATTGTCCAATCAGAAAAGCGGAAAGACTGGCATCACACAGATCTTGGATTTAGACTGCAGTACCGTTTTCAAACCAGAACGAGTGCATGGTGCTTTCGGTACCTTAAATCATATAATAATATATTATATTTTGAGAACATACTTTAAATTGTTGTAATTGCTGGCACTTGTTAAAAATTGTGAATTTGTCCATGTTAGTTTGTCTTAAGGGAATATTATTGTATTGGCATTGCATGTGGTCTTACATATCACAATTACATTTAAGAGAAATCTCTCAAAATCAGTGTGCACACAGCTTCCAGTACAATGTAAACTGAGTGTGTTGTGCCTGAACTAAACACATTACTGTCAGTAATAGGCCTGTGCAGCTGAGCTACACCTCCGCAGCTGTTACTGTACAGCAAAGGGAATAGTGTTGGAAATGAATGCACAAAATCAAATCATTTATCATGCAGATCTACAAATTTTGTAACCATAGTTTAAATTAAAAGTGATGGAAAAAATAGCAACAAATTTATTCATGAGCTTACTTTAATTGCACATATTTAATTACGGTTATAAATTAAGTTAAAACAGGACTGATTTTACTCAGAAAAATGCTGTCTTTCACCCTGAACTGGAGTATATAGTGCACATGGAATTAACATAAAAAAACACCTCAGTAGAAAAGTAATCACTATAGAGCACTCTGACTGAACACTTGTGCAGTCATTAATTAATGTGAACCTTCCCCCAGTTTTATGTAACATGATTCAATATTTATGTCCTGAGACGATAGTAGTTTTGAACAAAGCCCCTCACTAAAAGCTAAACTAAACTGTGCATTGTGATTGTATTTTATTGTGTATGTGTTGGTTGTAATCCATTGCTTTATACTTTGCCAGAATGTGAATGCAGCACCTAAGTAAAACATCAGATATGCACCATTTAGGCGCTGAACTGAATACATCTTAATCTGCCACAGATTTCATGCCTCTCACCTTTCTAAATGATTCAGTTGCCTCAAAGGCAGAGAATAAGACTATAGTGAGTGTCTGTGTGGCATTTACAAAGAACCTTGGATAGTGTTGTCAGCCGCTTTCTCAAATCTGCCTCCTTGGTCCAATTTGGATTCACAAAAATTGAGCAGCTGATGCTAATACTCCCATCGGGACACTGGCGAGAAGTGCTTTAAAGCTGCATTCTTGCAAAACAAAAAATAAAAGAGGGAAAACAAATGATGAAGAGAAACACTAAAGTCCTCCTAAGTTTTGGAAAAGCCAACAGTGACGTAATCCTTATTGTTCCTGAGTTCTTGAAACTTTCACTCTTAATAATGTCAGTGAGATGCCAGCTCAAAGTGGCGCGTATCAGTGGCAGGATGGAGGCAAAGGAGTCTTAACTAAGTGTCATGGAGGGCTTGATAAAAGGAGCAAATCCATTCGGAGCAGTTTTTTTCCCCGCTGAGCTGGGGGCGGTTGACTTGATGGAAGCCGCTGTGTAAAAGCACTACTCTTTTCTGCAGCCTGCTAATTGGAATAGTTACCATTTCTTCCCCTCGTCAAAGCCGCCCTCCCCCTTTCATAACCTCCACGCTGCCAGTTGGCGTGTTCTGCCTTCTTGTACCTCTTCATGTGTGGGAACAGTCGATGTTTCGCAGGTTACGTTTGTGAAGTTTGGATATAAACATTTGAGGTGAGAGATAAAGAGAAGTGCACTACAGTTTCCATATGAGTAACAAGTAAGGTATAGAGATGACCCTTTCTGCAAGTCAGCAACATTTCATGGTCACAAGGAAAATCTGTTGTACTGTTTGTTTTTTCTTAATTGTGCAATGACAATAAAGGTGTTTCTGATTTCATGGTTACTGTGTTATATGTGTGCCATTGTTATTACCTCTGCAAAGGAGGTTATGATTGGCAGGCATAGTTAATATGTTGGTCTCAAGATTTCCCCAAGTAATATTCTGTACCATTATAAGCTAGGGCCAAACATACTAACTTCAGCCATTAGTGTTTGCTGAAGGTACAAATTTGTTTTTGTAGCGGATTCTTTACCATCGTGAGCTAAAATAGCTTTGTGGCTCAACAGATTTTTAGAGCATTTACCCCTGAACAACACGATCCCCATTTCAAGTCCAGGTCCAGGCCACTTTATCGTTATTACATCTCACCATTGTAGGATATGGTTTATGCTTGGGTGGAGGTGTGGGCTCTCCAAGTGCTTCTAGTTGACTACTCTAGCACATTTTTATTGCTAAAATCAGTTCATGATCAAACCAATGGAAATCTGCATTTGTCTTGGCAATATCCTGTATGTAAGCTTTTTATTTTCCTATATTATTAGAGCTTGTTCTGGTATGATATTATTTTTATATATAGCTTTATGTATATTGCTTCTTTTAGGCTTTTGGAAATAATTTTGGACACCTTTGCATTAGTAGTTCATGTTTTATAACTTAAAATAATGTGAAATGTATGCATAGAAAACGTCTTCTTTTGGGGAGCTGTTACACTGACTTTGTAGAGAATGCTTGGATTTGGATTTGGTCTGATGCCTCCTGCTGGCGACAGTGGTGAATGAACAGAGCATACAATGGCTATTTAGCACAGCTATTAGCAACATGGTGCTAACAGATAAATGAGCTGAGTGCTTTGTAGTGACAGCAATTTAAGTGAAATGATCAGAATGAGTCCGGTGATGGTTTATGGGCTTTAGAAACACGCAGGAGCACTTCCTAGTTTCAAAACAGGATTACACAAACAGCAAAATACTACTCCAGGTATGTTTGAGGTGCAAACATTACAACATGGTTAAAAGCTGAGAATAATCAGGGACTGAGAATTTTACCATATTTCATTCTAAAACTAGGACTGGAAGTATATAATGTTAATAGCATGTAACAGGAAAGAGAGATTTTTCAGATTATTCATTTCATAAAAAATAATAATATGCAGATTAGTTTCAGTAAATTATTCTAGTTCAAATATGAGATTGTTTCTAAGGGTAAATGTTATCTTCAAAGCAGTCATTACAGCAAATCCATTTTATTCATGAAATATTCCTATTAAACACATTTTCTGACACATGTTTTCTGCTTTATTTCAGGCTCAATTTGTGATGCATCTCCCCACCTCTCTGCCTTAAGTGTTTGGAGCTATGACCTAAAACAGTGTGACTTCTTTGTGCAGTCCTCATTAGGCAGTGTGTTCGGACTGGGCCCATGCCTTCTTCTTCTTCTGCTGTTTCTATTTTTGGCGGCACCAGGGCACACAACCTCCGTGATTGTGCAGCCTCTGCACAATCCTCCTCATGTATAATAAATGCATGTCCTGAGGATAAAACGGTCTCCTCACAAACAAGCCGCGGTTTGGAAGATAACACTTTTACAACTTTTACAAGAGCTTATTGAAATTAGTCAAATGAACTGCGCTCAAATACTACCTCAGGAAAAAAACAGTAATTTGATGGAGGTTACTTTACATTTAACCGCAAGTAAATTGGAGTTTGTTGGAAAATGTTTTTATTGCATATTCTTGTACATAGAATAATTCATGTTACTGAAGCACTTGGAGAGCGCAGACCTTTGCCAAAGAACTGTCCCTATCTCGCAATGGTAAAGGTATAGTACGCAGACCTAGACTAATCTAGTACATAGTTCTGGGGTAAATGTTCTATATATTCAGACACAGAGCCCAAAGTCTCATAATGGTATAGAATTAACAAAAACATGTTACTCTACTGACACCTGGCTGGAGTTAGTATCTGTCTTTTTATTCTTGAAAATTGTATCATAATCCAAATATTTATTTTTTCTTTTCGGTTATCTTGATAACAGAATAACCAAGACCTGAAAAAACACAACTTCCTTGGCAGCAATAAATCAGGGTTTAGGATCAGGTATTTAAAAATTAAACAATAAAGTTCCTGCATGTTTTAATAGCACCATATAAACAGACAAAACATAATTTGAGTCTTTATGTGATTTAACTGGGGCTATATTATGAAAACTCTACTTTTTTGAGCCAGGTGTTGTGTTTTGTTTCATTCACGCATGTTTGAGTAATGCTGTATTCTCTGGCGCTGAGTTTCTGAGGCCTCAGAATGGTCTGTTCCACAAACCTTCACCTCTCCTACAAGCCCCTCCCCACTCCAGGAACCACTGACCAATCAACAAGCCCTCTATATCCAGTCTGCTTTCATTCACTTATCCAAAAAAACAGCTCTGTTTCCACTGATTCCTCACAGCAAAAAGTTTAAAGAGTAAACAGCTCTTTTTCTATGTTTGTGTTAAAAAGAACATAACAGCTCTGCACTGTGCCGCCTTCTGGTGGTCGCTTTCCCTGTTTCTTTATGGCAGCAGTTAAGTAATTATTGCAATTACTTTATTTTAGTCACATCATGTTTTTCCTGGTTGTAAAACATGCAATGCTGTTCTACCTACAAATATAAATAAAATCACAATATAGCCCCTTTAAAAATAAAAGCATGTTATCTGACCAAAATACTTCAAACATGAAAAATGTGTCTTCGTAGAGTTGCTACAATTTCTTTAATTCCTTGTAGATTGCAGAGTAAATATACATCTATAGAAACCTTGAAAACTTTGCATACATTTTCAAGGGTTTTTGAATCATACCAAAACAAACACAGAGGCGTGTGTGGCATTTTTTTTGACATTTTGGCTGCCAGGAATACATGACTCAACAGCTGCCAGCATGACATAATGTTACCTCTGCACAAACAACTGGCACGGCACCGCACGGATCAAATCAGTGTTGAATAAATGCATGTTTATAGGCTCAGAGATGTTTTTATGTTGCTTTAGTGGGCTCCAGAGACTCTAAACAGAAGTAGCAATGCCTTTTCTGTGACTAAGGATGACAGAGTCCATCTAGTGGTAAATAAAAGCCATTGCAGCACTTGCATAACAACCTTGTACTGTTGTTTGTTACTAATGAAAGCAGAAGAGTCATACATTATTTAGTCCTTTGCTATGCAGTAAAAGATTGCTTTGAAAAGACAGAAACAGAAATTCTGAGCTTCTTGTCTAGATATAATAAATGCTGGGTTAGAGATAATCAATTTAAGATTCTGGCAAAGACAAGACTAGGCTTAAGCGCATCATTTAGATGTAGGATTTAAGGTTTTTTATTGCTTTCGCCATAATGTATACATTTACAGGTATGTTGATTGTTATTCTTTCAAGAATAGGTAAAAAAGATAAAGATAAAAAACATACGGTCAGATTTTGGTTGGTGTGGATACGGAACACCACGTGTAAAGGATTCTGCACCTTGGGGGATACGGCCACATACTACAAGGGTTCAATAGAAGAAACAAATGATTAGTTTTAGTGGTAAGATATATGCGTTTTTTTCACTAGCAAAGACTACACTACAACAATGGAGTAGATTTGAAAAATTTCTTACTGGAAGAAGGATAAGATGAATGGAATAATAAGGGGTGCAGGAATCTCCTCTAGTCCAGTTGTTGGTGAGAGGAGGCTGAGAAAGTGAATGTAATTGGGGGTATAATGAGGAAGGGGAGGATGGAGTCAAGAGAACAGTGACCTTCAGTGTTGAATGAATTACGTGGGTTAAAGTAGGGTTGCTGGAAAAATGGAAGGAGAGTGTGAGGTGTGGTTGAGGCATGGCCTTGCTCCTGAACCTAAGTTAACTGATTAAGGTCAATGCTTCTAGTCAAGTCAAGTGGTCAGATGCTTTTAGTTATTTTTGTGAATATTGTAATCATTTACCAGTGATTTAACCTAAATATAATAAAAGAAATAACTAGCAAAGCATCTATTTTACTCTAAAGACTGCTGTAGTTGAAACTTCATAATGTCAAACCCATACCACCCCCCCCCCCCCACCTTCCTGTCAAACATAAATAAGAAAACAGATCCAAATAGGCCAGGACTAATGCTCTCCCATGACTTACTTTCCATCTCTCTGTAGAAACGGCTTGTGACAGTGAGGATGGCAGATGGGATGGAGAGATGTTTGGTAAAAAAAAAAAAAAAGAAAGAAAAGAAAGGGAAGTGCACGGCTGCGGCAGTGCACAGACAGTTTGACTGTTTCTCAACCCTCCCACGGAGAGTGTGCTGAACGGGAGCAGCGCTTTGATCACCTCTGGATTAACTGACAGTGTGGGTATACAGAGTGTGGTCCTTTAGTGCTAGTTATGAAGGCATGAGATTATTTGGATCAAGCTTATTAAAAAACTATATCTGTGATTATTTATTTATCTTGGATTGTTAAACCGATCTTGAGATGCAGCACCTACCATCATCAGCAGAGGCGTCGCTGCTGTATCCGTCATACTCAGCAGTCAGCAGACTGTACTTGTGCCGGCTCTCCCAGCTGAACCCTCCTAGAAGTTTGGCTGTAGAGGCAGAGGAGGACTTAGCCCCTCCCCTGAGCCCCTGGGAGCGACTGACCGCTTCCTGGTACTGACCGATGAGTTCATCCTCACTGTCTGATGATGATCCATGCAGGTTGGCATCAGTGTATGACTTGTCTGTTTGGGACACAAAGTAAGTTTGATTTGGAAGGAGATGTAAAAGCTGATTTCTTTAGACAAGAATCTAAGATGCTGACTGCTGAATTATAAAACAGTTTTATTTTCTATTGCTTATTCCCATTAGGAGTTGCAGATGGGTGGAGTCTCTCTGCTAAGTTGGAGTACAGCCCGAACAATGGACATTTAGTCGTATACAGCAATTCCCTCTCACAGTCATTATGTTTATGCAGTTTTACATAAAACCAATCCATCTACACATACAAGTCTTATGAAGATGGAGGACATGCAGACTCTACACAGTGAGATTGTGACTATCCACTAACCACTCTGCACCCACCATAAAGCAGAAAAATAGCAAATCTTGTTTTAGCTTATTAAAGGTTAAGTAAATGTCATGTCTCACTGTCTACAATCATGCGTCCATGGTACATTTGCCAGGATTAGATCTATTATACAACAACACTGAACTTCTGAATTCAACTGAAACAGTATTTATAATGCTATAGCTGTCTAATTAAAAAATAACTGTTCGTGTGCTTTAGGGTTGATAGCCAGCTACTACTAATAGTAAGCAAATTTAATGATACATAAAATAAAATAAACAATGATAAAATCTTTAATATAGACATATAAAAGAAATATGATGCTATACTATTACTTACTGTGTACTATGCCTGTCTACTTATGTAATATTTGGGGAAAAAGAACAAGTGTATGTATTTTCTTTAACTACGTTTTCTAAGTTTTTTTTACATCAATATAATGACAAGAAACACACAGTAAAAGAAATTGAAAAATGTTTTAGTTTTTTTAATAACTAAAACACACAATAACACAAACAAAAACTTAACAATACTAACAATAATAATAATTCTTTTTTTTACATTTTTCTAGCATTATATCATGAGCTGGTAACCAGATTGTAGCTTCACGTTTTAACCAGCAAGTGGCAGCAAAGCTTTACTATAGCTTCAATGCGCTACTGTGCACTGCTTTATCAGTGCTGAAAGTACTGCATAGATTCAGAATAACAAATTCCCTCTGATGAACTGAAAACTGTTATATGTAAATGCGTTTAACTCGCATATCAGCGACACCTCACTATGCCTCAAATATTTTCACATGCACTTCACCTCTGCACACTGCCTCTCTGTGTTTTATGTGTTTACATGGTGGCCTCTGTGGGTACATCCCTCTGGGGGCTCCCTGGGGCCACCAACCTTTCAAACTTCTGTAGCTCTGAGGAATCTTGACAAGTAAACAGCACTACATCTGTCAGCAGCAGTTAGCCCCTCTTGAGCTGAGAAAGGCCAGTGCCAGAGGAGCACAGCTGCATGCACTGCTGTCTGCCTTTGGACCAGACATGTTCATGAGTGGACAGACAGGGTGAGGTGCTGGCTAAGGGTAGATTCTCTGTTAATCTAGTTTCGGTGTGATGATAATAAGTATGCTCACCTTGTAATTCTGTGTTTTTCCTGAAGTCGTCAAGGCACTGAAGGCTCCCTGGGTTCTCAAGGGCCAACTTGTTGTTGAGGTACCAGAACAAGAAGGTCATAAGGATTATGAAAAGTCCGATCGCCGTCAGAAACCCGAGCACCTCAGGAGAGACTGCAACACACAAGATAGTGCTTCAACCAGTGGTGGAAAGTAACTACATACTTTTACTTTAGTTAATTCACTTCACTTGTACATGTTTTGACAATAATGTACTTTCTGAGTGCACAGAGTTAGTATTTAAACTCTCTAAATACATATTTTTTGTCATTGATGGACTCTTACGTTGCAATCAGAGGGTCCTGGGTTTTACGGCAATATTAGTAGTAAAAAGAGTACAAGGAGTAGTAGTGGTATAGTAGTAGTAGCAGTAGAGTAAGGGGTAGCTCCAAGGTTTTGTCTTATGAGATGTAAGACCTTTTTAAGACTTTTTAATGCCAGCATCGTCACCAACAGAACAATAATTTGTATGAATTTTACACTAAGGAATTTTTCGTACCACTCTCTAAAACTCGTTGGTTTTAAAAGTTGACCACAGATGAAAAAACTCCAGTGCTGAAATAAACATTTTTTGAATAAATGACTCTTTGAATAACATTTCTTTAATAAATATAATTTGTTATTGTGGTGACTCTATTTTTTGTAATAAAAAATATAATATTTTGATACACTTACATTTAAGACCTAGATTAACTAAATTTAATACCTACTCATAATATTTAATACTTTTAAGACTTGAGGATACCCTGTAGTAATAGCAGTACTTTTTTACTTTTAGTCAAATAATAATTTTACTTCTACCTCAATAAAATTATTTGGAAGCAAAACTACTTTTACTTGAGTACACACTTTGAGTACCTCTAGCAATATTAAACACATTTTTAGTAGTACTGTCTACCAAATTGCCTTACTTTAACAGAAAATTGGATTAAAGCATTACATTGTACAACCAACCCAGTCAACAATTAACTCTTCATAAAAATCTGCTATCACATTACAAAAAATGAAATGAAAAGTTACACCACATAGGAACTGAGCACAACAGGTCTACACCGAGGCGACAGAGAAAAGAGGTTATGTCTGAACAGTGCCACTACGCCGGTTACCATAGCAACAGGTTCAGGAGCAGCATCAATCTCAATTCCAGACACAGTGGCGCGTCGGACACCATTAAACACAACACTGATTTGATGTGGTTGGAAGGAAAATATTCACTAATCAGACACATATCCAGAAAAATAGCTAAAGAAAGGTTTGATATGAGTGAGCTGGGGAGAGATCTAGGAAAAACCATGTGACCTTGACCTTAGGGATGACCTTCACTGTATAAATGAAAAATGCATCCTAGTGTTGCGTGGCTGTGGACACTTATGATTCGCATTAAATACAATATGATGCTGTATGCAAAAGCTGTTACATAGTAGCTCAAAACAACACTCTCTCAGGGTTGGTTTATCTTGGAAAAAGTGACTCCATAGAAACCAGAGGAAGGAGCAGTTAGCCTACAGACCACAGACACGTCCCAGGGCTGAAACACTGTGCACTGCTGCAGGATAAGCATGTTCTAGTTAGTGAAGGCTTGTACATTTTTAAAAGTGAAATCAACTTTAACCTATTTGTTTTTTCATAACTAAAAGCCTGTCCCTGCAATCTGCATTCTCACCACTAGATGCCAGCAAAACTACACACAGCACCTTTAAGGCATTTAAGAATATTTTCAAACAAAATATGTGAAATTATGTATTTGTCATGAACTGTCAGTTGCAGTTTAGGGAGTGCAAGATAGAAATAACAGTGCAAGGCTAATGAGTGTTTTGGTACATAAACTATCTTTTGTTTTTGTGGTTGTGGGAATGAGCTCATTTGCAATAATAAACTTAATAATAAACTCCACATAATCACATAAGTCCTATTCCTTCTGTATTGAATGTGATAAAACGAGCTAATTTGTTCAGAAACTGTTTTAGATGGCATCTTATTTAAACCCAAATTGATTAATGTGTTTTCTTTCTTTTTATTATAATTGCTCTGTGTTGTTGGCCCTGATTAAGTGGATTCAGCCAACCCAAGCTTTAATTAGCAGTAGTACCTCAGCCAGAGAGGCTATAATTTAAGATCCATTAGGGCGTCTGTCTACACCGTTACGCAACAATCCACTGGTTCATTTCCACAAAAACCTCACAAGCTTGCACACACACACTCCAAAAACTTAAAACTAAAAGTAGAACTAGTTTCATAAGTAGACTGTTACATGTACTTAACAAAGGGCTTATGTAACCTGTTCGGAGATCGTGTGTGTGTTTGAAATTGCTGATTTGTCTGCACGGCGCTCTGAAGGAAATCGGATGTGGACGTATTGAATTTGGATGGCTGCTGTAGCTGTCGGGGTTGGTCATGTGGTGAGGTGGGAGCTGCCGTTCTCCTGAGGGAACGCCTTCCTGCTCACACCGTACAGAGCTCTCACTGGTGGCTGAATTATTCACAGCACAGATGGAGCGGGATCCTGAGCTGCTGAGTTCCCTAAAATGTAGGAAGGAATATCAAGAGAAATGACTGTCTGTGCTTCCTTCAAGGGGCCATTAGGAAAAAAAACAAAAACATACTGGCAGGTAACAGGTGACAGCAGCTAACTTGATCAAAAATCTTTTTTTTTCACACTTGAGAAAACATAATACATTCACATTTTTATTGCTAATTAATGGCAGTAAATAATATGAATTAATTGGAATTTGGAGGTTGATAAATGCATCATTATCAGTAAAGTATCTATTTTGTGTTATAGCATCATCTTTGAAATTTTTTTGTCATCTTGCTTACATTATGTTTAAAGGTCCCATCTAACACTTTTTTTATTCAGGCTTTTTGAAATAATTCTGGACAAATTTGCATTAGTATTTCATGTTTTATAACTTAACATAATGTATATGTATGGGAAACATCTTCTTTTGGGGAGCTGTAACTTTCAATTTGCAGAGGATTAAGCCACTAATCATACTGGCAACAGTGGGGAGTGGCCAGATCATAAACTGTCTAATTAGCATGGCTATTAGCAACATGACGCTAACAGATAGATAAATGGGCTGGCTTTAGTCTATATAGAGCTGTGAGACCGAGCGTTTCCAGCTCTTGCAAAGGAGATGGCATCAGCATACAGGATTGCTCAAATATGCATAAATGAAACAAAATACTACTCCAGGTATGTTAAGGTGAAAACAACATTATAACATGATTAAAAGCTATTTAGCATAATAGGGGACCTTTAATTAGATTTTGACTGGTCTAAGACAAGAAAAATGTCACAAGACCAGCTTGTTCACAAATTCTAACACTCAGATCAGAATTTGTTTAGGTCACGCCTCAACAAAACCCAGTTAAGTGTGTCTCATAGCTGAAACATTTAATGGATAGCTCAAAGCTTTCAATAAATGATGGTATGGATTTAAAAAATAGCTAATAGCCAATCCACACATAAAGGCCAAGGCCAAATCAAAGCAGAGGCCTATCACCAATCTATGAATTTCTTATGTTTGTGAAAAACAAGTTGTTGTTGACAGAACATGAACTACATCTCCCAGCATGCATGTGCACAACAGAATAAGCCACTGGGGACCAGGGGACGTTGCTGGGCAAAAGGAAAAGGACATCCATGTTCGCTGACCCTGTTTCCTTGGAGACCAGGTTCTGTATAGAGATTGATGGATTTATAAGAATGCTGTCATAAACCAGACTTCCTGTAGTCCAGGTGTCAGTCAGCTGAGACTGTAGACAGCTTATTCCTGATATTGCTGTGTTGTCTTTGTTCTCTCTTTTGTTAGAGAAACAGTTGCCATGTTGAATAAAAAGCATTTCAAAATCCCAAAGACACCCACTCGATCCACAGGCAGCCCGTGAGCACTCTCCACACACTCCCACACATGTTCAGACAACAAGGCTCAAGTACAATACCTCGTACAACATCCATCTACACAGCAAGCCCACACCGGAAATACACACATCCATAGGTCAATTTACATAATAACGTGCTGTATATATATAAAGGAGTAGAGCTTTTATCCTAAATACAGATCCTGAGAGGGCGAACAGTGTAAATATTACTGTCATTTGTTTTCCTAGACCGTGTTTCCCTTTTTTTTTTTTCTTTTTTTTTTTTTTTGGATAAATAAAGCGTTCCGTTGAGGTTAGGAGTGGGGGTAAGGTTAGATATTGGGGAACATAGGTACTTTCACAAATGTGCAGCTCCCTATTTTACCCAGTCCATAGAAACTGTGGAATATAGAGCTATAGTTACACACCCTGTTACAATATAGGCCAGTCCATTCATAGACAAAATTAGGGCTGCACAATATATCGCAAAATTATTGTTATCACAATAGCAGCAAACGCAATATCCGTATCGCAAGAATCTAAAAATGATCGTAATAACACTACGGTCTTCCATCTGACAGAGATTTAAGCTAAAGAATCATTTTCTACCAGAGCCCTAAAAGAACATGTGTTGTGACTAAATAAAAATGTTTCAAAAAGTCCAGTTTTAGTGGTAATTTAATTAATTTAGTCACAGCCTTGTTTTTTCCTGGTTTAGTCTGTTAAGTTTTGATTGTCACTGTTTTGACTTGTAAATACAGGAACTTACATTTTTATGAATTCTAGTGAATTTAACTTACTATGTTCGAAAAGTAGGCTCTATTTTCAAATATCGCAATAATATCGTTATCGCAATTTTCAACATAGTTATTGAATATCGCATGTTTTCTCCATATCGTGCAGCCCTAGACAAAATGTTTTCTAAAATCTGTATATAAGAATTCAAGATTTTTAGACCTTTTAAAGACCATTGTTGAAGACAATTAAAATCTATTTCATAAGCACAACAAGCTGAGTCATAAACATGGCCGCATTTAATTGAAGACAGCTGCAAACCATTTTGTTCTTGGCAATAAAAAATCTGAGCTCTTGTATTGGCGACGGTAAAACGCATTTGAAAAGTGGGTATTTTAGAATAAGCTGTGAATGCAGGAAGTAACATTAAATGTATGGAACATATTTAAGACCTGTTTAAATATATACCTAGTATTCTACACCTCCACAGATTTAAGACTTTTTAAGGCCTTAAATTCAACACTTTTCTCCAATAGCTTAGGTGAGTAACTTTTATTTATTGCCCTACTTCACCTGCTTTTGTAACCATCACAAAAGTACAGTACAGGATGAACATAAATACAAACACAAAGACAGACACAGCAAACCACACACAGTCAAAGGGACACATTTGATGAGGGAGTAAATGAGCAGGTGAGGTGGATGTGCGTCTGATCTGCCCTACCTTTTCTGACGCAGATCAGCTCATGAACTCCACAGTTACGCTCGCCACCTGGAAAGACAATGCAGTTTCAATGAGCCGCTGTGATGGAGGGAACAAAAGACAACAGCATGGGGGACACACTGATACAGCATACGCCTTCACACTTAGACAAATGCCAGAGAACAATAAGAAAATGTCAACATAGATAATTGCAATGGATAATCCAGACTCCACAGTGAGGTAAACAGCACACGCCATATAAAACATATAAAAGACAGGACTGGTGTTGTTGTGTTACAGATAACAGGACAGTTCTGAAAGAAGACACAGAGGACAAAAGACAACTGAACTCAATCTTATATTATATTAAAAGATTTGGATTAATGGTAAAGATATAGTGCCCAGATCTGCACTCAAACATTCGATTTACATTGAGCCACAAAGCACACAAGTGTTGTAGTCAGGGGACCGTACTAATCAAGACCAAGAGCAGTCCAAGACCAGAGTAAACTGAGAATGAGACAATTGGTCTTGATAATTTAATTCTGACTTTTCAGAGGCCAATTCTTCAAAGTCCGTGAGCTCCAATACTCAGTCGGTGAAGCATGATGCTCCCCGCCACTCCCTGAATCTGTAGCACTATAAGATCTGTAGACCGAGACCAAGACAAACCCAGACCACGTCGAAAACAAATCATTTGACCTAACACTGAAAACCGAAAAACATCAGTGGTTCAAATACATTAATGATCACTTAGATGGACTAATGCAACAGACTCCACAGACTAAAAGAGACAGATCTTTTCCTGGGTCTAATGCTTTAGAGCTTATCTTAAAAATCTCAGTGAAACTGCAATTTTGATTTCCGGTCTCTACAACACTATGCACACCATACAAAAGTAAAGTAATTCCTTGAAATGTTCTTTTAGTGACCCCTTGTGGATGGAGTTAGGTGCAAAATTCCTGGACCATGTGGTGTTCCGTAGCCTAATAATTTCTTCCTTGGCCCATTATTATTTCTGACATCAGACATCTAGGATACTTTTTGAGTTATCTTGCTAATACACACACAAATAAACGACTCCATGCCAGAGGTAGTGCATCTGTTCAAGGAAAATCGTGTAACAAAAAATCCAAGGCTATTAGTTGAATGATTTTTCTCACACCATATTTTATGGCATAAATATACAGTAGTGTTGCTTTAGGAATACACTGTTTTAGAAATGTATTACAAGTTTATGTGTCTTCCTGTCAAAACTGGCTTAGCAAAAAGACTTTTTAGAGTGAATGAAACTCAGCAAACCATAAAATTAACCCAGTCCAGTGATGCTTCCCCACGAGTACACTGTCTATGCAAAGTGCGTCTCTAACAACAAAGGGCTAAACTGTCAGTGTATTTTCCACACTGATGTTCTTGGACATCCTCAGACAATACAGGCTTACACTGCTCTTCCTTTCTTTGAGCTAGACGTGTCTCAAGACAGTGGCGGTAATTCTGTTCTATTACTCACACTTGTCTGGGAGCAGTGCAGCCGCTGGGAGCTGCTACAGGTTGAGGTACAAATAGCTCAGGCTGCTCTCTACTGTGACCTTCCTGGATTTATACAGGTCTCTTAAGGCGGGCTGCAGAAAGCTGAAAACCCTGAAATGCGCAGTGCCATTGTGCTGTAATAGCCTCTGAGATGCTTGACCTTTCTTTTATGCCAAGTGAACGTCACTGTGGCACATTAAAGCATGACATTAAACAGTCATGAGAGCAAAAACTCAAGCAGTATCTTCATATTAATGAGAAACCTGTCATCCATTTTCATAAATTACCAGCCAGAAAGAAGAATCGTGAAATCAGAAAAATCATATTTTGTCCCTGGAAACAAAAGAGGAGAGGCATGACACTTTAAAAGGGCAAGGATTAGGGTAAAATATAAGGTGCTCTAACAAATGCACCAATGTTGTGAAATGTATCTTACACTCAAATAACCCTTCAGGAGGTGCACTTGTATTACCAGGTGCTCCAGTGCGTAATGGAGCACACTGCTGACAACATACATCACACTAGTTAAAGGTTCCCTATTATTAAAATTATTAACCATGTTATACTGTTGTTTGCACCTCAAAAACATACCTGTAGTAGTATTTTGTTTCATTCACATGTTTGAGTAATCCTGTGTGCTGCTGCTGTCTCTTTTGCTGAAAGAGCTGAAAACACTCACATACATATCATTACATAGAATGAAGTGCTCCAGAGCCCACACACCGTCACTCGACTTGTTCTGATCATTTCAGCGCTTAAACAGCCATCACTACAGGCAGTCAGCTCATCTCATCATTAGCATCACATTGATAATAGCTGTACTACATAGCCATTTTATGCTCTTGAACTGATAATCTTTTAATCCAGGAGTGAGTCCTTAAAAAGCTCTCATATAGGCTATTACAGAGAATCCACAAAAAATGATTTGCTCCTTTACTGACCGCTTGTGGCTTGGCCCCATCCCGCAGTGGCATAGAATATTTTTTCAATCATCCAAACAGTGTCCTATATCCAATATGCTTTTTGATGGGTTATCTTGCTAACAGACTAAACCAACACCAGCAAAAACATCCTTGTCAGAGGTAACAATAACACTAGGATAAAAGCCAGTATTTTCACTACAAATATTTCAGAGCTGGAGACTGTGTGATGTAGAATCATACACAATCTAAATACTAGAGTAATGCATACAAAGTGTTAGCTACTCGATGGCCTTGTGATTACAACTTGAGCCATATAGTGACATGAGTTATGTCTCTACATAAGAAGACTGTCAGAAAACATTTGCCAAACGTGGAGCTGAGAGGCGAGTTGTTGGTGTTGTCCAGCAGATCGATAGAGCAGCTGTGAGTGGGAGGAAGCAACACTTTCCACACTCTTCAAAAATAACATTCACTTTCTCTCAGATTATGAGCAGAAAGCTGGTTGCTCATATTGTGACATGATCCAATTCTTTGTCTGGTTGGAAATCCCTTTATCTAATGCCAAAGTTTTGTAATTGTACCACTGAGATTTGTACACGCATCATTCTTTTTTAGGTATCTGTTACATAATATATAATATTTTGTTCATAAGTGATGTTATTAACTTGCACTAATGAAGAGACGTGTTAGTCAATTAGACAATTAAATGAGCAAATAAAGCCTTTAATGAGTCATAGGAAGTTTAAGTATTGTAGAGTAACTTAAAGTATGTAGTGTTATGATATTGGGCTACATAAATAAAACTGAATTCAATAGAAAACTTTTTAGTTGAATTGTAGTATTCAGTTTACTGCTGGTGCACAAAACAAAAACATTCAAACTAGAAGCACTTCTTCAAGAGACTGGCCTTTACCATCTCACAGACCTGAACTTGAACTACGATTCTTCTAGTTCAGAGCTAAATGATGTAACAGACTTGTGGCTGGAGTTTGTACCTTTGGCCTTATCTCAAAAAGATCCTGGCTCAAGATCTGGAGAAGGGTCTCAGAAAAAGATAATCTCCTTTGCAGTTCTGTTAGTAAATTCCTATCAGTATAGATATTGCTTTAATGATAAATTCCCAAAACACTGTGGAGCTGTATTTTTGAATATGCTGCATACTTCTTGTTACTTGTCCTGTAATATTGGCTTAAAACATTTGAAAATGATGATGAACTCCTCTCACTGCCTCCGGTTCCTGTTGAATCAAATCATTTCCAAATTAAATGATATTGAAGTTATGAAGTTTATCTAATGCATGTGTCTAGCCAGTGTAAGTTTAGTATCCGCTTCTGTCAGCTCTGGTAGTCCACCACATGATCTACTCCTGAAGCAGACACAAATCAATTTAAAGCAGCACTGATTGAAGTGTGCATTTTCTCACTCCTTGGGCACGTCTGGAAACAGATCCAAGGTGAACTGTGGCATCATCTTGATCTCCAGGAGAAGTCTGCTACCTTTTTTGGAGTGTTTGTCCCAGTTTGTTGAAGGAAAGTGCTCCAGCTGCTGGCTATAATCAGGCTGCCCCAAGTAACTCCTGCTCCAGAAGGCACAAGGAGCTCGGATGAGGAAATTGACCTGACAGAGATGTTTGGTTGATCAAGGTCAAAGTGAAAACAAACACAAAAAGTTAAGGGAAACTTTTTATGGGGGCCTTATTATCTTGTAGCCTGCTGTATCTGCTTATTTAAAGAGACCATATTATGCTTTTTTCATGCTTTTTAAAATAGTTTTTGACACCTCTGTATTAGTATTTCACATTTTATAACTTAAAATAATGTGTATATGAAAAACTTCTTTTGGGCAGCTGTTACTTTGATGGTAGAAGGGCAGCAGGTCAGTAAACAGGATTACTCAAACAAGCATGAATGAAACAAAATACTACTCCAGATGTGTTTTTGGGGTGCAAAAAAAGTTGATTTAACATAACAGTGGACCATTAAAGGCTGCAGGGCTATCTATAAAAAATTTTGTAAATACTAATCAAAAGTGGATATAAACAGACATGCATTCACTTGTACACTATATCAGGTAACTTTGTTGTAAAACACAGAACATTAGGAAGTGTATTGTTTTGACCAAAGCACTAGGACCACACCGCAATGATATTCATTGTATTAACCATCAGGGATTCTCTTCTATTCTATATTAGTTTGATCTACTATAAATGCTTCACGTTTCAAAAAAGAAATGCTTTCAATACAATTCATATTCACTTTCTGCCCCAGGAGGGAATGATAAAAATGCTTCACCAGGCTTGGGGTCTTTCTGCACTTTTTATATCTCTGAAAAGAAAGAACAACCACTAAATGAAATCGATTCAAATTTGTGTTCTAGTTAGTAGCCTATAAAGTATTTTATAAAACACACTTTTGTTTTAACTGAATTTGAGAGAGAAAAGGTTACATTTGCTTAAGTAAAACCTTGAAATATGTGAAAGTATTTTTGGTGGCAAGGTGAATAATAAGTGCTTAAATGTTATTAACTTCCTCTAAAATCCAGGCTCCTTATATTTTGCACTTGTCAGGCGCACAGCAGGTATAAGCTAACATAAGCCAATTACATAGCTCACAGAGGATATAGAGGCTATGTAAAAGACAAGTCAGCTTAGACTAGACTTCCACTAGAAATTCAGAAAGCTGCCACAGTTCCCATCAGAGTGTATGTGTATCCTATCCTGTTTTACAGTAAACTCAGAATAGTGTAAACTCTCATTGAATCATTGCTCTATATTGGCTGCACTATCCATGTCCCTGGGCAGTGGAAAGACATCTCCAAAGTAGTCCAGTTGGATGCCTTATTTTTGGAACAGCCAAAATGTGCCCAGTTTAGTGTGAGAAAATTCCACACATCTGTCCAATTTTAACCATGGCTTCCAGGCACCAAATATCCACTATTTCTGTGTAACCCCTTAGTGCAGCCGATTAATAGGCTGCACAAAAACCCAGCAAATTGCCTTAGCAACCAAGCTGTGACACCCCAAGCATGTATGAGTACACATCACCCCAGGCGTCTATCCATTCTGCACACTGACCCAGTGTATACTATAGATGTTTATTAAATACAACTGAGGACAAACTAGAAACACTCACAGACCTCAGACCTGTGTTAAGGCATTGGCATTATCTTGCAATGGTAAAGATAAAGTGGCTACACCTGGACTCAAATTGGGGATCTTCTAGTTCAGCGGTAAATGCTTTATCCATTGAGCCTCTCACAATGGTAAAGGTACTGGAACTAATCATTTGTTTTTTAGCTGACCCCTTGTGGCTAGAGTTGATCCTTGTGGCCCTATCTCACAATAGTACAAGAACTATAGAAAATTCCTGGATGTCAATCATTTCTTCCCGGGTCCATTACTAATCTTTCCTGAAAATGTCCTATTTGAGCAGTATTTGAGGCCACACTGACCAGCCATAATGTCAACTTTTCTGGTAAAAAGGCAAGAGCTAATGTATCTCTTAAAGAATAGTGACATAACAGAAAGCTTAGTCAGTGTAGTGGAGCTACAATCCATCTGAGTGTGTGCCCTGAGCAGTCATGGAGTATTAGAACGACTGCCTCATCAAACACTCCCAGAACAACCAGTGCAGAAAGTACAGCAAGTTATTCTCTGAGGACGAGCCACAAAAAAACAAACAGATAAAGCCATGGGAAAATTAATAACTATTCTAATGTTAAACACGCTGTGATACAAAAACATTCAAGATGTTGGAAATAAGGATTACATGCAGTATTACAACTATAGCACTTATAAAACATTTCCATTGGATTACTTTGAAATATGACTTAATGGCATCCATTTTTCTTTGCAGTTGAAGAGGAACAGTTTAATCACCAAATAGCATAATGTAAAAAAAAAAAGTAAGTAGGATAATTGCCATAAGCCCATACCAGCAAGAGTTGGACAATCACAAAAAAGAATTATCCAAAAACAAATAAATAATAAATACAATAACATGTTCTGTTATTGTTTTTTTTTTTTTTTTTTTTTTTTACATTTGTCTGTTTTTGAAAATTTGAAATGTAAAACTTGTCATAACCCAGTGTAATAATGAGCCTTCTGAAGAGATATGTGATACCCCTCAGAGGGAGTGGTTTAACCAGGTTAGAGGCTGGTCAATGATAAACGGAACACAAACACACACACTTCTACAGCAATGCCACACACTGGAGGCAAGGTGGGTTAAGTGCCTTGCCCAAGGACACAATGGCAGTATAAACTAGTGGAAGCAGGGTTTAAGGCTCGCTGAATGGCACTACAGAACAACTATGTCCAAATGCCTTAACAGAAAGTTTGTACAATTGTGAGACAGGGCACTGGACCCTGGACAGATACTAACTAAAGCCTAAGTCTAAGTCAGTGCATTATGGCTTAATGGAAAGGGCCTTTACTGCCAGAAGTAGATCCCAGTTTGAGTCCAAGTCTGGGCACAAGGCTATACCTGTATCTTTATGAGATTAGGGAAAATGCCTTGATGGAGGTCTGTGCTACTGAGACCTTCTAGTCCAACCAAATGTAATTAGTTTGCAATGCAGACATTCTAACCATATGCTTGTATATTTATTGTTGGCTAAAATCTCATCAAGTAACTGACCGCGCTGTCATGAGGAGTTACATAAACATATTGATTGTAGCAGCTCCAAGCATAAATACTGTGAAGTGTCAGTGCTGTGTCTGCAGCCTTTTCTCTGCTGCTAATGGCTAAGAAGGAAAGCAGATTTTGAATTATTATTATTAGTTATTGTTTCGCAGCACATTAGTACAAATGGTCAGAAGACTTATTGACCATTATCTCCTTATATCCTGTTTCCTAGTCTGCCAAACAAGCCTTGTGACTGATGGGAGGAGGTTGTAGAAAATTTTCAACAGGAAGCAATGGCGTTTTAATGAGACAATGTTATCCTAATGTAATGGTCACCAGACACACATTACACGCTTTACACTGCACTTAACAGCAAACTGGCAGCATTAAGAGACTCTTTTGTTGCTATAATTTGGTCATGATACTTCCACAGCTCAACGCCTACCGCTCTGCCCACTGCCCATACTTGGCGCTCTAGCTCTGCACTCCACAAAGCTTCATCAACATTGTACAGAGAGACAATAGCAAAGTGCTGGCCAGAAAACTGTGTTTAACCAGGATATCTGAAATCCATTTGGACTGGGAGTTGATCCGTCTCTCCAGCTTGGTGAACGGAGCACAGTCTGCTGAATACAAAACATTTCTAAACAGTGATGACTCTTTGTAAATCAGAATGCATTTGACAATAATCATCTAATTTCAAGATGTTTAGCCAGAGACCGTGGTACAGTGGGTTAAACAGTATGCACTTCAAAAGTATGGTACCGCTAATTACCTGTATTTTCCGCACTATAAGGTGCACCTAAAAGCCTTTAATTTTCTCAAAAATCTGACAGTGCGCCTTATAATCCGATGCGCCTTATATATGGATCAATGTTGGTTAATTATGGCTACCGTATTCAGGGGGCGTCGCCGAATTGACAGCGGTAAAAACGATAAAGGGGAATTCCAGTCCCAGCTGTTCATGTGTGCCATAGGCGTGTTTATGGATCCTGCCGCAAAAGAACAAGGAGGCGTGGCCTTTGCTCCATCTCAGTAGAAGAGTTGCGACATTGAGGCGACAGAAAACTGAGCGCTCGAACGCTGTTCATGTAGCTTTGAACTGTGACAAATGGAGTTGGAAATACATTGTTTTCAGCGAGGGAGTTGTAAGAACGCTGGTTTGTATTCAATTAATAAAGTTTGACTGACTGACTTATCTGACTGTTTTATTGACATTCCCTTTAGCGCAGCGCCATCTAGTGGATGCATCTTATAATGCTGGTGCGCCCTATATATGAAAACAGTTTTAAAATAGGCCATTCATTGAAGGTGCGCCTTATAATCCGATGCGCCTTATAGTGCGAAAAATACAGTAATTTGATTTAACCCAACAGATTCTGTGAAGGTTGAGACACACATGATAAATATACAATACTGTAGCAATTTCGACTAGGCCCTTCCACATTAAATCATTCACACACAACTACTGCATGCCCTTCCTGATGCATCATACGGCAACCCTCTCCAATTATCCAGAAACAAACCACTTCACTAATGGGGCGTCACAATAACAATGGTGAATATTGCAATAATTATGCAACCTGCAATGTGAATGCCACTAAATTCAAATACTGTAGATAAACACATGGTTAACTTCCATTGGTAAGAAACTCGGGCTAAATCAAAACTACATTCAACAGTGAGCCAGACTAAATACAGTAGGGCAAACTCAACCAAGTCTCTACTTAGACATATTGAAATTTGTACTTTGGTTGCAGTTCAATTTTAGCCTCTGTGCTAAATTAATACAAAAGGATAAAGGCAAAGGGTAAATGTCACACAGAAAAAAACTAATTATACAATGCAATATAAACTTTTTCTTGCAATCAATATCCATAAAGATCGACTCTTTGACTTGTAGCCCCAGATAGAATTTGAAGAAGAGGCACCTAACCTAACTGAACCATAAACACAGAATTAGGACAGCAAAATAACCCTGCAATGTACAATAACTATGTGCAATGTTGTGATGGAAAGACTTTCTGAATTGATAAAAGCTGTACTTGTTTGGCTTCACCTCAGTTCTTTCTAAAGCACTCAATGGAAAGTTTAATCTATATAAAGCATCCAAATACTGTAGTTAATAATGCAAAAAACATACTTTGTCTTTATAGTGAATTATGGGTCTTATTTACTACCAGTTGCTTGTGTTTATTCAGCCATACACCACAAGTACAGGCATGGGCACTGAGCAGGGCTGGGCAATATGACAAAAATTATGTAACGGTATGACAGTATACCATGTTCTGTATTTTCTGTGGTAACACATTTATTCAGATTTAAATGCTTTGGGTTTATGTTGTCTTTGCAATCAAACATTAAAGGTCCCCTATTATGCTAAGTAACAGCTTCCAAAATGGAGACGTAATCCATACATATAGTACGTTATTTTAAGTTATAAGTATTAAATACTAATGCAAAGCCTGAAAAAGCATAATATGCCAAAATAAGATAAATCATACTGTGAAATATTCAAAAAAGTTGGTCCTGAAGGGTTGTCCTTAGGCAAAACTGAAAAACTCCTCGCTCGTCTGGCCTGTAGTTCCGCCAACCATTTTCTTTTTATTCCCTGGTGTCACGTTATATAGAAAATTCAAATCATACGAGGAAAAACATACTTTTGGTTAGGAAATCTCACCATAATCTTTGACTGTTGTAGGTGTGGGTCAGTCCACCAGAGCGGCCGCACGCATGCCATAAATCTCATCTGAGCCAACTATCTCCAGTGAAATATCGCTGACAGAGGCTGATGTAATGATGGCCCTTCAGTAAACGTCCTTCTGCTGAGTAATGTGGTAGTGAAGGTTCAGGTCAGAGGGTGAAGACGAGAGGAGTCAGGAGAGGCGTGGCTAAGTGATGAGTGGAGAGGAAAAGTGGTGAAAACGCTTATGTTTAAGTCATTACTATAATGAAGTGTCAACTCCCATAAGGACTACAGCCATGATTGGTGGACTAGTTGCTTATTTTAGAAAAAAAAAAAAAAAAAGTGGAGAGTTCAAGTCACTGTGTCAAATTCCGGAAGTAAAGTAATAAAATCCTCCTCTGTTTTATAATGACAGTTACACAGTAAATAATAATCATAATCATAATCATAGCAAAATGCTGTATTTTTAAATATTAACTGGACTGTACAAAGTGTGGGGTTGATGAGTCAGAATCAGCAGCAACAGCTCTCAGTAGATGCTCAAAGCTGCAAAACCAAAGCTAAAAAAAATATTCATATTTTGGGCACCTCAGTGGCTCCCCTGGTAGAGCGTGTACCACATAAATATGTTTTCAAAAATTCCTGGCTCAGGCTTATGTCATTCCCCAATCCCATTCCCTTATTACCTGCCTGTCTAAATATCACTATAAAAAATAACTTACTTTACTTTTTTGTCTTGTAATTTTTTCAGGCGTACAGTTTTGCCCTCAGTTAATGTGGAAAAATATGTGTTTTCTCTTAAATCCTATATTAGGCTTTTTTAAATAACTTTGAACACCTTTCTATGTGAATATGTATGGAAAATGTCTTTGACTAGTATTTGGAGCAGTGTTTCCCAAACAGGGGCACAGGGACCCCTAGGGGTACATGAGCAGATTGCAGGGGGTGCAAGGAGTTATAGGATAATTTATAGTACCTTTATATATTTGGCTTTCAAAGACTAAAACAAACCTAATTCAGGACTAACCATGGGGACACTAAAGAAGGACAAAACTTGGGCTAAACCAGGTCTAAAACCAGAACTAAACCAGGACTAAACTTAGACTAAACCATGCCTAAAACAGAACAAAACTAAGACTAAATTAGGGCTAAGCCAGGTCCAAACCAGGATTAAAACAGCAACAAACCAGGTCTAAATCAGAACTAAACAAGGTCTAAATTAAGTCTAAACCAACCAAGTCAAACCAGGACTAAACTAATACTATGCTTTGTCTAAAACAGGACTAAAGTTAGGCCAAACCAGGACTAAACGAGGACTAAGCCAAGTTCCAACCATGACTAAGCTGGGGGTACATAAAATAAAAAAGGTTGGTAACCACTGATGTAGAGAACGCTTGGATCAGGTGTATTTCGCCTTAGCTGGCAACACTGGAGAATGGACAAAGCATAAAATGGCAAACTAGCACCGCTATTAGCAATATAATGCTAACAGATACATAAATGGCAACTGACGACAGTCTAAGCACTAAAATGATCAAAATGAGTCCGGTATGGGCTTTAGGAATGAACAGGAGCACTTCCTGGTTTCATGTGCCTATGCAGAGCTGTGCAGAGCTTTTCCACTCTTGAGAAGGCAACGGGCTCAGCAAAAAGGATTACTCAAACATGTGTGAATGAAACAAAATGCAACTCCAGGTATGTTTTTAAAGAGCAAACAAGCTCAAAAATCAATTTAACGTAATAGGGGACCGTTAAAGCACATCAGTTGTTACCCATTATAAACATGTAGTTATTCTTTGCACTATTGTATTAGCCTACTACACAACTGGTAGTCTAAATCTGCGTATGAGTAATGCAGTGTAGTGATTTTCTACAGAGACCTTAAAATAATGATATTCGTACTGATGCAAGAACCAAAGCTGCTTAACAACCTGCAAAGTTACATAAGAGGAGTAAGGTGAGAGTAGACCTCAAGTCTGTAAACAGTGCACGCTCACAGCCACAGGGAAAAACACCGAAAACAGCAAGATAAAGAGAGGCATGTTGTAAAATCAGCTACCATAAGCAACAAACTTGGGCTGTACTGAAATGGGTTTTTTTGTACATGCCATGCGCAAATAAATAAAGTTAAAAGAGTAACAACTCATAAGCTCCAAAAACACTAAAACACAACCAACTGCCAGGTCGTTCCCTACTAAAATGAAGTTTAAATACAGCAAAAAAGTGCATTCTGTTTCAATCACTCTATTTTCTCAAATCCATTCAGTAGAAATAGTGGAGCTGTCCCTTCAGCACTGCCCTCTCTCTCTCTCACACAGCAGCCACGCTGCTGCTGAGCCCTGGCAGTCCGAGTTTTAAAGAATTAACCAGTGACATGCCTTATTTCCAGCTTAAGTTCATTACACGAGAAGGAGAAACGTTATTGGCCTACTTACCATCAATCGCCATGATGTTCTGTTTGGTTTCAACCAAAGCGGGAGGTAAAGAAGGGAGAGCGGCCCATTGTGTGAGAAGAAGGAGGGGGGACAGACGGAATGGTACGGTCCACCAGACAGACACCGGGAAACAGGGAGCCAGGCGGGTGATGCTGTCGGACAACAATAATAACAATAATAAAAAAAATAAATAAAAAAAAACTTGTGTTAAAATAAATAAATAAATAAATAAATAATAATAAAAAATATATAAAATAATAATGACCAAAAAAAAAAAAAAAAAAAATTACTTAAAAAAATTACTAGGATACATATTTAAACTTTATATTCTTATATTTATTCTTTATATATATTCAAAATAATAAGTAGAAGTCAAAGTAGTCATTGGAAATTGCACTGACTGTAAAGTTTACAAAAGTATTAATTTTTTTATTATGAGTAGGTATTGCATTTTGTTCATCTAGGTCTTAAATTTGTCAAAACATTATGTTAATATTACAAAAAAGTAGAGTCTCCACAATAACAAAATATATTTATCGAAGAAATGTTATAATTGAAATGCATGATTCATTTGTTTATGATTTTTCATGCAGCTCTGGAGTTCTTTTTTTCTCTTAGACTTATATTATATTTATATTTAACCATGAAGACTAAAGTTTTATTCAAAACGGTAATAAAAATACTTAAATAGATAGGATTTGTAAATCCACCACTTCCCTCTAATACATTTAGGAGATTAGCCAAATGATGTATAATACCTGTCACCCTGAGCCAGTTAGAGATCTACTAATGCAGCAGCTTAACTTAGAGTGATATAGCTTGTGTGATCTAATGCTAATAACTATCTCTGTAAGGTCTGTAAAGGTAAAATACAGATTAATTTAATACTGCAGACATAACAGCGCTGAGCTCTTAAGGCATACTTAGACTTACAGCAGCTCTTGTATCTCACCCACTGCCTCTGCTCTTCATCAGTACTCACCTGATTGCTGCTGAGGAGCCTTTAGAAAGCAGCAGGACTGTACACAGCCATCAAATGTTTCACTGAAGTGTAGACAGTTTACTGAGGAAAGAATACACTGCTCACTGATTAGGCTGTAGTGTCAAAGGTCAAACTTATTATTTTGGAAGTATTTTTTCACTTGTAGATTTTCTGTTTTGGAAGAATCTATTCAGTTGTGCTTTCATTGAGCACAGGAAATCCAAAAGGTCAAATATTCATGCTAATAATTAAAAATTAACAGAAGGCAGCAGGAATGCTCACTAATGGGAATGACATTGCTGTATCCCACTGCAGCCTGGCTTTCATTAAAGAACGTAAAATATTACTCTATGACATATTATCTTATATTAATCCAATCATAAACAACCAAGAATATCTTAAAGGGACTATATTATGCTTACATTTTATATATCTATCTAAATACATTTTGGCCATCTCTAGAACAACATTGCACATTTTACAACCTTTAAAAACATTGTGACTAAAGGAAAGCTTTTCCAGTAATTACTTTACTCCTGCCATAATGAAAGGTGAAGAGACCAGCAGAAGGCAGCAGAGTGCAGAGTGTTGCGGTCTAAGCAGAATCAGAGAGAAAAAAAATCTTTTCATTCTCCTAAACTTTTTTGTATGATGCCATTTTAGTACAAAATGAAAAATAGCTGTGAGGAATCAGTGGAAACAGAGCTGTAGGCCGTTCTTTTGATAAATGAATGGGAGCAGACTGAATGTAGAGGGCTTGTTGATTGGTCAGTGCTTTCTGGAGTGGGCGGAGATTTGTGGGAGAAGCCGAGAATCGTGGAACCAAACGTTCTGAGGCCTCAGAAAGGCTGCGCCGGAATAGAAGATTACTTAAACAGGTGTGAATGAAGCAAAACACGACTCCAGGTATGTTTTTGATGAGGGAACATGGTAGAGTGCTCAAAAAAGTCAATTTTGCATAATATAGGCCTTTTAAAGACAGTGGCAAATGTCTGACACAGTACAGAGCTGTGTTGTAGAGAACAGATTAGCCCATTTGAACTAACACTAAATAAAAGGAAAAAATAAACATTAATGACCATGTTAATGAAGTAGTAGCAACAGACAACAGCCAGTCAAACAGAGAACAGATCGTTTTCCTGGTTCTACTAATGCTCTTTTACAGGGCTAGTTTAAACAGTCACTTATCCACTGCATGCATGTACAATACAGTATGAGCCGCTGATGAATAAATACTTTCCACCCTCCAGACCACAACAGCTTGGTGCTGTTTTAGGATAGTTATGAATCTCTTTGACGCAGAGCCAGTAAAAAAAAGACTTCCAAATTTGGAGTTATTTTCTTCCAAGACCAGTCATGGGCACAACAACACTTGTACAAACCAAAATGACTGACTATAATGAAGAAAATTTGTCATGTTGTGGAGTACTATTAAAAGTAAGCATTTAGACTTTGCTACACCTATGCGTCTGCAGCTCTCTATTAGGTGACGAGACTAGACCATTGATTTATTTTTAGTAGACTATGTCATTGTAGTCCTATTGCTTCTGTTGCCTATTAAGGATGTGACCAGGTTTTGTGGCCAAAAAAATAGGACACATATTTTTTTCAGAACTCATGGTGCATTTGAACCTAGAAAGCAACCAAAACACTTCAGGAATCCATACAATCATCTGTCATGTAATTTAAAGTACATGAAGCTATTGCTTAAGTGCTGCAATTGATGGCAATTTATTAATAAAAATAATGACGTGGTAAATAAATCTAGTGACAAAAGTCTTTAGACAAATGTGTTTTTAAGTTTGCTGTGCATTTCTATGGGCTAAAATGGGGACAATTCACCCTATGCCATTTTATAGTAACTTGTTAGTTATCTACATTTTTTGAGCCTTCGAACACACACTGTGTTGTGTTTGTATAATAGGGCCATTAGATTTCTTTTGAGCATAATTTAAACTCACCATGGTGTCATTGAGGTGTCATCGAGTTGTCATGGATACATACAGCGTTTGGCTCAGATTCAATGTTGCCAAATTAGGCACTTTTCTGATGCCATCCAACGCCAGGGGGAGAGGGAAAATGGCTGCAAAATAACAAAACAAAACAGAAATCCTTGTGGACAGGTAATTAGATAACTGATGGTATTATAAAAGATTTTGGCTGTGAGGCTGCAGTTCCTAGTTGTGAGACAGTAGCATCTTGAGGGACTGAGGATTAGTGTAATTGCCATCTGAGTCGGAAAGTGCTTCATTCATTTTGTGGATAAATAAAGTAAGGGATGATTGGTCTGGCACACAACCGACATTATTATTATTCAATCAAACAGCAAAATCTGATTTGACTAGAAATGCAAATGTTTATAAGCAGCTGTTGAAGCAGTTGTAGTAGTAGTGCTAGTCTTAGTAGTTTTAGTAGCAGTGGTAGGCGTTAACAGGACTAGTAGTAGTAATTTTGTGTCATACACCATACCAAGGTGCCAAGCCCACATGGGACAGCAGTAGCAGCAGTAATAGAATAAGTGGTAATTGTAGTAGTGACACGTAGTTTTATTAAATGCTTTTACTTCTACTTGAGTAATGTATTTGTATTATGTGAACTTGACAGAGACAGTAGTCAGAGAGAGAGGTGGGGAGTGTGCAATACTTTTCCTTGAGTACAGTTTTTAAGTTCTTCTCCCACCTCTGCTTATTAGAAATATGAACAAAAATGGCTGTCTGAATCTCTATTGAATGCTCAAAAATACTCACTTTGTACCTGCTTTTATTCCAGTTTACTTGCTCCTATTTTTAGCTGCTCAAATGCCCTCTGCCAGGTTCATGAAGCAGCTCCTTCCTGTTGTCATAGGAATGGCCTGCTCTGTGCATTAGTTTCCTGTCTGCGGGATGCTGTAATCAGGCTATGAAGAGGCAGCTGTGTGCCAGGTAAAAGCATCTGAACATGAATCATTTTTGGTGAAAACACAGCCAAAACAAAACTAGATCTTTTTTCATGATCAGTGAGCAAAATGTGTTACTTTACCATGTGGATATACTTATTTATGTACAATGGCAAAACTTGGCCTGACACCAGCATAACAATGGCTATGCTTTGATTGCATATGCAGTGGCGTCAGAATTTGTTTTATATTTAGCAAAACGGCTGTATAGATGTTAAATAGCATACATTAGGCAACAACAGTGGGTGACCCAAAAGCCCACATGAGCTCTGAAATGACCTAACTAAGACACAACAATGCCTACTCTTTTAGTTTTATTCCAGTGTCTGACTTGAAAACAGCAAAGATTATAAAAACACTGATGTTACAGAAATAAAACTGAAGTGCCGTTCAGTTTCCATAGTAATAGCTTCCCACACAACACAAGTCGACTGGACTACAAAATTTCATGTGTGGGTGAAAGTGACATCATGTAAGCATAAAAAGTATACTAATTTATATTTAAGAATATACAAATAATTTTAAAACAATATGGCAGACTAGGTATGCTGAAGTCGATCAATATACAGCAGTAAGTACAGTAAAAAAGGATGAACTAAAAAAATAGAATGATCATCTAAAATTATGCATTTTTTTATTTTGTGTATCTTTTATCAGCAAGATAAACTGTTTGGTCTCAAAACGCAGGTGTTCAAAGCTGGAAAAACAACATCCCATGAGCTTTACACTGAGTGTAAATAGGCGTAGTGAACTGTAGCACCACCACATGGCAAATAAAGTCATTACAGTTGAATTCCTGGGAAAAGATGCTCATTTCTGGAAGCTTGGACTTTTAAACCTAGATTATTTTCTAGTTCAAATTGGTCTCAAATATTTGGCATTACATCCATCATTTTGTACATACAGGAGATTAGCTCAAAAGTTTTTGCCGAAGCATGGACAGTTGCTGCATGTCCACGCTGCTGCCTCCACACACAATGACCACCACAGGACCCAAAGATGTTGGCAAGCGACCTAAAGAGCCAAACAAAAAACAAACAAACAAACAAACAAAAAACAGGTTAAAAAGAGAATCATTAGTTAAATTAAAATATTTTTATTATATAATATGTTTGTTGTCACACATAGAAAAATCTTAAAACCTTCATTCTGTAGTCTGTTTATAACTCCGCTATAGACAGCAGCGAGTGAAGCTCCACAAGCCATCTCAACTAGCACACGCTCTTCATCTACAAGACAAAGTACTTTTTAAACTTTACAATCAGGTGAGGAACCAGTGGGGGTGTATTTTATATGGGTTACATATTTACAACCACAGTTCATAAATGATATGCCCTTTAACTGACCCAGAAATGTTTCGACAGCCTGCAGGGCCTGCTGATCTGAGACCAATTCAGAAATTATAGTGAGCTCACTGGACTGGCTGTATTCAAAAGCCTTTTTGCAGACTGTCTTAGCTCCAAGACATTTTGCTTCACTATAAACAAACAGAAGAAAAGTTTATTTTAGAGGAACATCTTGGCAGGTAAAATCAAATATTCTGTTTTCAACCTGATGATGTCATCCAAGGTGACCAGTTTCCCAGCTTTAACAGCAGCATTAAAACAGTCTGCTCCCACTGTCTCCATAGCCAGAACTGGCACATCCGTCCAGCCCACGTCCTTCAGTCCCTGTATGACCCCACACAGGAGTCCTCCTCCACCTACAGATACCACCACAGCTCCGGGCTTCACACTGGGGCCCAGAGAACAGGCAACCTCTGAGACCACACTAGCATGACCCTCCCTGGGGTAAAAGTGGGCACAACAACAAGGATTTACATCTATGAACTAACTGAAACAACTTTCATAAAGTGCACTGACTGTTTTTTACCAGAGTAAAGGGTGATCAAAAGGAGGAACATATGTGAGCCCTTCAACATCTGCCATTCTAAGGGCTTCTGTATTAGCATCGTCCCAAACCTACAAGAAACACAGCTGTGTAAAATCTGTTTTTCTTTTTGATTTTGTCTTGCTATAAAGTATATTTGAAAGAAATCTGAACTAACCTTGCCTATAATCTTAACAGTAGCTCCCTGGTCCTGCAGTCTCTGGACCACCATTTGAGGAGACGAGGAAGGGACTATGATTGTAGCTGGTACACCCATTTTTCTGGCAACATAGGCAGCAGCCATACCTGCATTACCACCTACAAAAGTCCACATCATATGAAAGACAGTAGCTTAATTACTTTCAGATCGAATGATAAATCTGGTCTATAAAATGTATAGTTACCTGAAGAGCAGACCACACCTCTAGACTGACTGGCAAGCTGTGAGACAGGTATGCCTGATTAGCTTATATTTGGGCTGTTTACTTCCTTTTAAACTATGGCATGGGTGTACCTTTTGGCAGAGGTTTCCAATGCCACGGATCTTGAAGGAGCCAGAGGGCTGAGAGTTCTCCATCTTCAGATAGACAGTGGTCCCCACTCGTTTGGACATGCCAGTGCTCTCCAGCAGTGGTGTGTTTACATGGAAATGCCCAGCCATAGTGCTCCTATTCCTACTGGTTAAAGCATAACTTAGTATTTTTATTTTTTTTTATTTTTATTTTTTTGTATAAGTTAACGTAGACAGAGAAATAACCCCTAATTTGAACCTTCGAGGCTACGACAAATTGTTTACTATAGTGCAGCTAATATATTCATTGTGTTCACTTAGCCTGCACAGTTTTATGCCATATGCTAAGTGAATTATGAATAAAGTTAGGCTATGATGTAAGTTATGATATGCGCTGACTGACAGCAGCGCGTTGAAACGAGTAGGTTTGGTTGTGATCCTATCAAAGCTGACACCAAACCTCCGCCCTTGGTTAATTCTTCAAAACTCTAACGTTACGCGGTGCTAGCATGGACAGCTACTAGGATTTTCACACTTCCGGTTATGGATATCAAAATAAAGTCTGTTGGTATGAATAAAATGCAAAAAATATTTTAAATCTGATAACTGTTATATAAATGTGTCTAGTGCATATAATTACTACATCATTAACCTTGTAATGGATGGTTAAAGTACTGATGAGATACATACATTATTGGTTATAATTCATAAACAAAAAACAAAAAATATATAATTAAACTTACATGTCGCACTTCACTTTTGCAGATGGCAAACTAGTTTTGACCTTTAACTGGCTAAAGTCCACTCTTTATTGCCTTGATTGTAAGTGTAAGGGTGACAGGAGGTGTCATACATTGCATAGGAAACACTAGGCACCAAAAAAAAAAAAAAAGACACAATTTTGGTTTTCCGTATGTACTATATTTTTATTATTACTGTACACGAACCGTGACACATTGCTTATGCACAAAATAATGGTTTACACTCCTCAAAAGCATGTGTCAGCCCCACATTATACTTACAGCACGTGTCGCATGTCTGTACACTAGGTGGCAGCAGTGAGTGGCACAAAACGTCATAGTAATATAATAATATAGTTTTTGTAATAAAAACAATGCTCAGTGTTTTAAATTAAACAGAGCAGAACAATTATGACAATAACACGTTGATTCAACTATGTAAATATAAATACTGTATGTAAAAAAGAAATCATTCAGTCTGCTTTACACTATGTCCATATAGTCGCCATTACAATAATCTTTATCTTCTAGTTACTGTCCATTTTATGATTGCATTTCATCAGCTTATTTAGTCCAACACTGTTTAGATCCGTCCCATTTGTTGTGAATATAATATACATAAAAATATCTCATCATGTAATTGTTAGTGTACAGCCTGCTTTTAATTCACGTTTATTAATGTGTGAAATGACTCAGCATAGCTACATTTTCTTCTAAGAAAATGGATAACCAAAAATGTTCTTTTCTCATCTATCCTCTCTTGAACCAGTATTTCAATTTTACACCCCAATGCTTGTTCCCTATAGTTTCTCCACCTACATCCTTGTGGACAATCTGTATCAATACTGAGTTAAATAGTCCAACAACCTCAGGACTTAGAAAAGTTGACTTGCTTTAACGCACTCTTATTGCACCTAACTCTTTCCACCTACACATTCATTTTCCATCTTCGCCATCATTCATTATTCAGCGTATTTCTTAACACACCATCAAAGTGTTTGCATACTGTTTTCATGGCATTTGAGAAGAGGATGCATGCTTCTGTAGTGTAGTTCGTGACTTTACAAAGATGGGGCTTATTTTGCCATACAAAAATAAAGTGATGTTTTGAGTTACATCCAAGTGGTGTTCGCATTTTAAGCATCACTCTCATGCAGCCTTAAAGTTGTTATCTGCTTTTTCAAATGACATTTAAGCTTCCATGTTTTTTTTGTTTTTTTCCATCCATACAAGCAAAACAAGTTGAGCGCCCATTTGGTTTCCTTATTTCCACTTTCATATTTTCGTCTCTCCTCTTCAGATAATGCCTTGCCCCACATGCTGCTCTTCTCGTGCATGCACCCTGCTTTGCCTGCAAGTGCACATGGCTCCAGATCTGGGCTTTATGCCAGTGAGCGCTGTCTGGGTTTGATCCTCGGATACAGCTGGAGAGAGCAACAGAGGAGAGAGGATTGGGTCACTGCATCATATTAACATATACCCCAAAAAATCTCATCTAAAATCTACCTCGAGATATCACAAAATAAACAAGAATCAATTGTAATGTTACTGAAATTTAACTCAACTTTTTAGTTTCATATATAGTTCAAGTGCATATAGTGAGATGGCAGTATATACAGTAGGGCACAGCTGCAGAGCCAGAGCTATATAAGGCTCTCAGTTTTATTAAAGGAGTTCAACTGTTCTAATAAAAGCATGAGCCATAAGCATTATAGAATGTGTGCCACTGTACTCCCCAAGGCATAAATTACCCAGCAAATATTTCTACAGAGCTTAGAAGAGTGTTACAGTGTACAATGTACTGCTAAGCTGCGATAACCTCTTGTTAAAGTAAACAAAAGATTTTCTGTGATGAACAATAGATTTGTTTCTGCAAGAGTAACAGAACTTGGGGACCTATAGGGGTAAGCAAGCAAAATGCAGGGAGTACTTCCAAAAAAATATTTGCCATTTTTTTCTAGTGAACTACTGAGACTGACAAGCTCACAAATCTCAATGACTGAAGAAAAGGAGGTTAAACTACTAAAGAATATTATTTCAATATTATTATTATTATCACTTCAGCCTCTTTTTACTATGATGGCTGAGAAATGTACAGTATATAAAAAGAGGCTGAAAGGACAGACAGGTTGATGTATGATTCTTGAAAATGAGATGTGGTGGAGGTGCAGCAGATGTGTGGCAGAGATGAGGCTGAGGCCCTGTATGTAGGTTAACACATTTGATATAAGTAATGTAAAACTGGCTCAGCTGTCAAAAGAAGAAAAAAAACCTGTATTTTTCATTTCCAGAGACAAACATATGCACATCGAGCTAAAATGCTAGTTCTTTTGTGTTGTGTGTTGCCTTACCCCCAGCAGGTTCCTGGGTACATAACCCTCTCGGTCGTTGAGTCGCGCCCACCACCACTCTGTCTCTGTATCGTCACGGCGACGCAGCACTGTGATGGCATCACCCTCACTGAAGGACAGCTCATCTGACTGCTGGGCCGTGTAGTCCCAGAGAGCATACACCAGACCTTTGTTCATCACACCCAACTTTTCCTGGACACCTGAGAAATAAGGAATACAAAATGTTAAGCTGCCACTAAACCTTTAAATGAATTTGTCTTAACCTACCATAAAGGAACTGAGAACATTGTGTGTAACCCTCCTCCATCTCTTCACATTTATCTGCTGCTGTCTCAACATCACTAATTGTCGTAGCGAAAATGGCTGCACCTGACTCCACCAGCATTTTGCACAGGTGGACACTGTTACAAGAAGCTGCGCAGTGAAGAGGAGTCCTGGGAAAATCCAGTCACAAAAGAACTGACATCAGTGTGTGTGGGCTCTGGTTTATTCATAAGCAAGCAATACAGTATATCCAAAATTAAATACGGTGACACTCAATTAATGACAGCGTTAAATTGGATGACATTAGCTTAACATGAATTGAGGGAGACGCTCCATTAATCAAATTAAGTGACTTTTAATTTGGAAGCTTATTAGACTTATAATAACTTCCTTTTGCCTAACTCACTCTGCCCAATTCAAAAACAAATTTGGAAATGCTATTATCTTTGTTATTGTTTCCTCTGGGCAGCACAGAGTGTTCATTACCGAATGCCCTCTAGTCCTTCAGAAGGCAGCGTTCCCTCATTAGTTTGTAACATGATTGAAAGGCTTATTGAAGGCACTGACCATCCGTCACTGTCAGCAGCGTTTACGTTCACTCCAAAGTCCAGCAGGAACTTCACTATGTGGTGATGGCCAGCACAGACAGAGTTGTGAAGAGGAGTGATGCCCTCATCGTTGGGCATGCTGGGGTTTTCCACCTAGAACACAGTCACATATTGGACACTGAATTCATCTATAAGCTAACTATGTATGGAATGCACTACAAATTAATTAATGATGTTTATTGTCAGGCTATTGGTGCATTGACAGGCACATGTCAATAAATTAGAATATCCTCATCCTTAATTTCAAAAAGTAAACTATATACAGTTGTAGATTCAGTACACACAGAGTGAAATTTAATATTTCAAGCTTTTATTTAAATTGTAATGATTATCAGGATTATGGCAGTAGCTCAGTTGGTAGAGCCGCTTGTCCACTAACCAGAAGGTTGGCAGTTCAAACCCCACTCCCACTGTTGCATACTGTCGTTGTGTCCTTGGGCAAGACACTTAACCCACCTTGCCTCCGGTGTCTGCGCACACTGGTGTATGAATGTGAGTGTGAATGAGTGAACGGTTCCTTGATGTAAAGTGCTTTGAGTGCCCATGAAGGTAGAAAAGCGCTATATAAATGTGACCATTTACCATTATGTAATATTTAAATGAAATACAAAATGTTGTTTTCATTAAAGAGGCCATGCTATACTTTTCTTTACATTTTTAAATCAATATTGGTCACCTCTAGAACAGCACTGCACATTTTACAACCTAACACTATTTGACAAAAAAAAAAAACTTTTTCAATAATTACTTTACTACTGCCATTAGGAAACGGGTGAAGAGTGTTTCATTCTTTTGAACAGAAACATAGAAAAAGAGTTATATATGTATTTTCTTAAAGATGCTATGAGCCGTATACATATTTTATATTTCATAAAAATTACCTACATGTGTGCCAAGATATGATGTAAACATGTTTAAATCAAATATTAGTTTTACTGATAACAATGGTACCGCTAATTAATTAACAATTAAAAATATATTTTACATAATGGCCAAGTTGTTTTTGTTTTGGTTCTAAAACTGAAAAGCGGAAAGACTGGACAATTAAAAAAAAATCACTGTGTGTACTGAATCTTAATAAGTTTCACTAAACTACTGAAATAAACTGAGCCTTATTGGCGTACTGAGATTAAGGTTAGAAAGGAGTGAAGCAGCAGATCAACTTGAAGCCTAGTCCAGTAGAGCGATGCGATACTTTTTTTTTACCAATTAAAACAAAAAATCTTTTTTTTTACTGTTGTAGCTTATAATACTAAGTATTTATCTTTCCAGTAAGGAAATGAAAAATATCAAACATGTGGGAGTTGGCATCAGTAGACATCGTGGGTGCAATAAGTTTTGAAAGCTTTGTTCTTATGAGCTCTGTACTACAGTCACACACTGTAACTCCTTTGTTATGTGTTGCTATTGTACAACCTGGGATGTTTGCCCTGACAATGCTGCAGTGGATCAAAGATATCATGCCACAGTTCTGTCAAGATCGATGAGAAAATTTCCTATTTCCTAACTGCTGCAAGAACTTGTGTGTGGGTGAATATTGGCATGTACAAATTGTTTTATAACTGTACTAAATGCAACCAACTGTAGGTTCTCTATGTTGATATTGCTACAGCTGAATTACCTCATATATAATTCTCTGCACCAGGTCAAACTCTCCTTCCAAAGATGCATCCAGCAGCAGTGCCAGCGGGTTAAACTTCACTCGGAGACCATGACCAGTGCGCTCAGATGATGGTTTCTTTAGGTTGGTTCTCTTCACCTACAACACAATGGAAAAGCGTATTAAACTCCAACAATTTTACATACATACTGTTATTATTTTATGTGTCTACCTTAGGCTGTGAGGGTGCGGCAGGAGGTGAGGGTGATGGGGAGGTGTGGCCTACAGTGTTGAGGGCGGGACTTGCACTCTTCTGGTTGTTATTGTTCTGGTCCTCTGCCCTGTCAGGAGGAGGAGGGGAGCCTGCTTGCTTCGATGGAGAAACACTAGTGGCTGTTTCTGCTGCTGTCTCTTTGGGTGATTCTTTCACAGCCGATGATGGTGACAAACGGTGAGAGTCTGGGTTCAGGCTCTGACCTTCACCCTCTGCACTTGACACAGTGACATGCTTATCGCTCGACTCAAGGTTGCCATTGGCCAAATGGATGTTGTCCATGTCACCCAACAGGCAGTCGGGCTGGTAGAAGGTGTTGCCTGGAATATATTGGTAAGTTTAGCATAACTGATAAACAAAGGTTGTACTAAAAACAACAACATTTTCATTTGTACCTGAGACTCCTTCAATGCCTCCAGCCAAAGTGTTGAACCTAACACAAAAAGCACAAGTTGTCATTAGGCTGAACAGTGTTTTGAGCTAATAGTAAATATACAGTACTTGGCTAGTCAAATTTATTTAGATGAAACCTTACTGGGTTTTTTACATTAGTGTTGTTTATTGTCCTTTAATGGTGATTTTCAGGGCTTGACATTAACACTAGCCAATCGGCCAAATGCGGGTAGATTTCCATTTCGGCCAGTAACATATTTGGTCTCACTAGCCACTTTGTCTGGTTCGATTATTTACATGAATTTGAACTACTTTAGACCTAACTTTCTGCTGCTATGCTAGTAAATCTCCATAATTGAAAAACTATAGTAAAACATCAATGGAAAGACAAAAAATTAAGCTTGTAGTTGAAAAAAATGCAAAAAAAAAAAAAAAGGGGAAAATATACAGATTTTCTGAGTCTAATAAACTTATTTTCCTTTTGATGATAATAAATTACTATTTTAAAACTACCTTTTCAGTGGTTTTCAAAAGAATTGTAAAAACAATAATTTATTGGCTTATATAGTACACATGAATCAGCATTTTAACATCTAACTAGGGTTAATGAAAACCCTAGTAACCTAGTAACCCTTAAAGAACACTAGCCAAAATGCCCAGTGAGCAAAAATGTTAATGTCAAGCCCTGGTCATTTTACATCCCTGACCTTTGGTACAGTAGTTTTTGAATGTTTGGCCCCTGTGGACCCTCGGGTTCGGTAATTGAGCTTCGTTTCTTCAGGGGTCGTGGAGCATTGCTAAGGCGACGGCGGAGGACCTCTAAGTCTGCATCACTCTGGTACCGCAGCTGGGAATGGGCTGTGAAAGTGAGAAAAATACTCAATAGCACTGATTCTGCAGGTTTTTACTATTACTGCATGAGGAAACCATAAATTACAGTGAACTTTCAGTCTGCCTTTCTTCATACACCATTTCACGGTGCTATGGCAGCCTTATCAAACTGGCTGAGTGCTTCTAATACGTACCCACTGGAGTGAGTTTAGTGGGACTGAGGGGACGAGGGATGTTATCCACACTGGGCGGAGCAATGACATGTCCGTCAGTGTTATCAACTACAACAGCTTTGCCCCCATCTTTATCTAAAACATCTTCTCCTCCTTTTGACCCTCCATGGAGAAATGGGACCGGGGACGGTGAGGCAGATGAGTTTGGGAGGATGGGTTTTCCATACACTGCAAAGACATAAGTAAATTTCAGACGGTGTATTTATGCAGCAGTGGTTTGCTCAGTGTAAGCTCGGTCAATTACTTAGGCACTACCTGCTTTGACAGCCGTCCTGTTGCTGAGAGAGCCATAGTTTTTGGCCTGTGGCTGGTGTAGGTACATGCTGTAGATAGAACTGCTGTTCATGGTAGCGGGACCCTTTCTGGGAGACTGGGGCCTAGAGGAGTGTTCAGGGACATAGGGACGCACTGCCACTGCTGGAGGGGGGTCTGTCCGCTCTGTTTGAGGAGACAGTGAACCTGAGCAGAAAAGATTATGAAGCACTTCACTTTATTATAAATCAGCTCTAACTCTTCGAAAAGACAGCTCTGACTGGGACATTACCTTGACTGGGTGGGACAGAAATACGCTGTTGAATTTGTTGGGAGGATGATGATGAAGAGAACGAGGAGGTGGCACTGGGGCCGGAGCGAGGCCAGCCCAGAGTGCCAGGGGCAGAGCGGGGCAGGGAGCTGGTGGTAGAGTGGTGTGCCACCTGGTGGGTGGCACTGGGATATGTACCATAACCAGAGGGAATTGGCTGGGGACAACAAAAACATGGATTTGAAAATGGTTTACCTACAATACCTAAACTATACGTTTGTAGTAGTACTCCAGTGGTACCTGCTCTGTACTGTTGTTTCTCCAATCAGACAAACTCTTACTGATGCTAGGCCATGAGGCTTCATTAGCTACAAGGACAAAAAGAGGTTGGGATGTTATGGTTACATTAGGAAAAACATTTAAGAAGAGAAAAAACCCACAGATGACACTGTTGTAATGAATGATTGTTAGAGAAAAGGCAAAATGGAGGTTTGTTTAGAGTGAAAGAATATATAACCCTATTTACAGTAGTTAGAATACTAAATCTCAACATTTTAACTGCAACACAAAAACAACTGCATACAGTCATTTAGTCCGACAGATTAGACAACAACACAGCAAATAACACAAATGCTGTATTAACAACAACTCTAAATGTCCTTCCCATTGTCTGTTTAGTAATGATAAGGCAGTTAAGGACGATTCTAGGAACTGGCAGTTTAACCCAGTCTTTGTATCCATTACATAATGAAAGTCAGAGTAGTGGTCAGCCTCTTGGTCTGCACCACCGTCCATTGTCTATTATAGCAGCAGGTCAGCAGCCTGGGTTAATACCTTACAGGTTGAGCACAGTTTAACTTGACCTCACTAGACAGTAAACAACACTGAAGCCAGTGATCTTATTGTATGCTACTGCTGCTTTACAAACTCTTTATAAACTTTACCTTCACAATATTGTCATATTATTATGTATAGGTTGTAATCATTGGTGTAGGAAGTAATGAAAATCTGTACTTCAAAAAATAATATCACTCAAGTAGAAGTAAAAGTACTTCAAATTATTGTTTGGGGCATTCAGTAGGTAGAGCAGTTGGCAGTTCATTGCCTACTCTGCCCAGAGCAACTGCCGTTGTGTCCTTGTGCAAGACACTTCACCCACCTTGCCTCCATTGTGAATGGTTCCTTGATGTAGAGCAATTTAAATACACATGGAGGTACAAAATAAATGTGACTATTTACATTTATTTATTTTTTGAGTAAAACTAATAACTACTGAATAAGAGAACTTAAGTACTACATTTTCTCATACTAGGATCAAGCCCAGGACCTTCTTGTGAGGCAGTACTACCATTGAGGTTAAAATATACTTTTACTCAGTTAGACACTTTAAATACCTTTAGTAAGTATTTTTAGAAAGCGTACACAGAAAGTTATTTTCCTAAAAAAATAGTTACTTTTGACTACTGGTTATAATTATATACAGCAAAACAGTACACAAAATGTGCAGAAAATAACAGGTTTACTACCCATGTGTACACTGTCTTAGTCCTTCTGTGTGAGACTGTTATGTCAGTGTTGTAGTGCTTGGACAGACTAATACTCATTAACTACTGAAGCAGGCAGTCCTAAGCTGTGCGACCAGTGGACTCCTGCTGTAACCTGCTGACCCCGAGGACACAACAGTCACGACAGGAAGCAAACAGTCAGCTCTGGACCTGCTGGAAACCTGGCCTTCTGCCTTGGGGCCTCGATTAAAGGAACTCACTCCATGTTCAAAAGGAAGAACTAAAATGGCACCATAACAGTATGTCAAACCTAAACAAACTACTCTTATTTTCCTATTCCTATGTAAATATTTTTAGCTGTGTCCCTGTGTTGGTATTCATCCACAATAATAGACACTCAGTACTACCATTTGCTGGAGAGCTATAATCTCTCCAGTGACCGCAGTAGCAGCTATCAGTCTCCCCCAGAATACACAGAGCATGTAGTTACGGCGCTAGTCTGTGTACATCACACTTCCTCTCATTCATTTACTGCCCGCCTGGCCCTGCACACCCCTGACATGATTTATATTGTATTTTCCACATTACATAAGCAGCAGCGATAAATAGAGCTGTGGCATTTGCTTTGGCATTCAGGGACACAAAGGGTTCGCTCCAGTGGTGTTTCAAGACATTTTGTTTAGAGACAATAGGTAAACTTTGTGAAATACAGTATGTTTTAGAACTTCTAATCTAAACTGGTGTGTAATATGAACTTGTCTGTACTGGGGAGCCACTGTAATATCAACAAACGAATGATTACAGAATTTTCAAATGCACATGTAGTTACATATGTGTAGTATACTGTGTGATATAATTTTAATCTACCTTAAACAGACATCTTCTTGCTTGAATATGAGAAAAATGTTTTAATGACTTAATGGTAAATTGTAATAGAAATCAATTGAGATAAAAACTGACCTTAAGGAAATTGTGAATAAATATTGCCAACGCAAGACCTGATCTTTAACAAGGTGGACCTAAGTGCTGGTTTGCAACGGTCTTAAGGTAAACTCAGAGCTACTCATTTAAAGTAAGCTCTGAACTTCAGTTTGATGGTCTGGATTAGTACTCTGCAGTGACAAATTGGTCCAACTTATTTAAAAAACAAACAAACAAACAGGAAAGGTAGCTATGCTGTTGTTGTGGGAGTGTCATAGCATAACCCTGGATGAGTATGGCAAAAGTTATACTGATGAATGTTGCTTTAAGAGACACGTGTGCGTGTGTTAATTGACTTGCTGAATTGGAATCAAGCTAATTTCTAAGAGACATGCTTTAGTAACACACAAGTAAAACTACTACTATATACTGTATGTGCTTATGATTTTTTTTAACTTTGTTTTGATAACCTCAAGCAGCTGCTGAGTGTCCAGTGTCATGTTTAGGCCCTTACATCCTGCACCTTACATTAGGAGGTCAATTTCATACAGCTGATCTAATAATGTTCTCTGTCCTAACCATCTGTTCCATATAACGCTGCTGCTTGAATGCTCTTTTCTTTTCACAGGCCTTGACTTTAGCCAAAACACAGGCTGCAGACGGACGTGGAAGCAGGTGCGCCTATCTATCTGTCACCAATGGCACTTGTGAGTGGTGAGTACCCTTCCCTAGCACCACTTGTGCACTCACTGTTGATACTGTCACTGCCCTCCCATTTCTCTGGGGACTTGCAGAGGACGAGGTCTAAATCGGACACTTTCCATTGGTTGGGAGGCTTCTTGACGCCACTCCTGTCATCCTCTGCGTGGTCGTGCCAAGCGCAACAGCAACAGCCACATAGACAACGGTAACGGACCAACCAGGACAAAACAACATAAGCATCATCATGGTCACAGCACAATGATGTCACAAGCACAAAAACATTATTTACAAAATGGGGTAAACAACAAAAAGAACAACATATAAGGGTGAAAATGGACAGGGAAGGAAATTCAAAGACAACAATTAGAATTACAGATATAAAGAAGTAGTGAATATCATTGTGATGGCTGTTGAACAAACCTGATAAAGAGCGGATATGACTGAGCGGAGTAGGCTTGGTTGGTGGGTCAGTGGCCAGTGGGTAACCTGTGTCCTGTCTCTTCTCAGATGGGACCTGGATGTAGGGGCATACAGCCGCCACTCGGCCCGAAACACTTCCACCAGAGTGGGAGGAGGTTGGGGGAGTTGTCACGCCTCCTCCGTTCAGACGGCTCAACTAGAGATAGAAAAATGCAACAAAAAATATATGAAACAACAGGGGCTTGAATGGAAAAAAATGTCCTGATAACAGACAGGGTGGGGATGTACCTCTGCCTTTTTTCTGTGCAGTCGCTCTCGCAGGTCTCCGATGCGCTGATCCATCATTGTCACCTGGGCATTTCTCTTGTTCAGCAGCTCCTTGTTTTGAGCCAATTTACTGCTTTGCTCCAGGTTATGACGGTTTCGAGCCTAGCACAAAAAGGACAATCAGCAATGCAGTTTTAGAACCAAAATGAAAAATGCAAACAAAAACAGCCATTATGTAAATTTTTTGTTTTAATCGTGAAATAATGAGCTGCATTGTTAGCAGTAAAACTAATTGTTTACCTCATATCTTGGGACACATTTATGAAATATAAAAAATATATACTGCTCATAGCACCTATAAAGTCATAGTACTTTTACTTGAGTGCATAACTCTGTAGCAACTGTTTATCATCCCCAGAATACACAGTGCATGTAGTTTTGTTGCTACTTGAGTACATATTTTGAATACCTCTTCCACCTCAAAGAGCAAATGTACCTGTAATTCCTGGTAGAGCTTCCTCAGTTCGACAGCTGCAGGTCCGGACAGAGGTGACCCTTTCTGTCCAGTGATGTGTGGACCCTGGGATCCCGTGGGTGCTCCCTGCTGCGGGCCTAATGAATGCAGCTGAAGTCGACCTCTCCGCAGATCCTCCAACTGCTGAGTCAGCTAAAAATAATAGAAAGCACAAATGCATAATAGCAACTTAATATTAATGCATTTTCTTTTATTCATGTTTCTTTTGTAATGGTACCTGGTCGACTCGGATCACAGCAGACTGCAGCTCAGATTGTTTTTCTTGAAACAGATTGCTAACATGCTCTATCTCTGCAGCTAAGGAGAGGGGAAGACAAATTAGTCAGCAATCTGTGAAATTAAACCACTCCATTCATTATTACTGTCTTATTTTATCATAATTAATCCATGACTTACATAGGTTCCCATTGATCAGTTTACTGTAGTCCACTTGTCCTCTCATGGCTCGAATCTTCTTCAGCTTTGCTTCTTGAGTCTCCACACGCTCCTTCAACCTCTGCAGCTTCTCTGCTTCAGACTAAAGTGGAAAATTACAATAAATATTTGACAATTCTGTATATACTGTATACGTGAGTCTCTCTTATAGCGTAGTCTTATACAGAGACAACATCTGGATCCCACCTGAGACTGTGCCTGGCTGGCTCTCCCTCCCTGCTGCAGATACCTCAATCTCTGCTCCTACAAAATAAAATGACACAATATAAATCATAATATAAAGAATACCATATAAACAATGAATTTTCTCATTCATAAAGGTCTGCATTATGTATGACAGATCAACAATAAAATGCAACAACAAATGCAATTACACATAAGTTGGGACACAAATGAAAAAAAAAAAGGGATGCAATGATTTCCAAGTTTCATAAAAGCACATTTTATGCTCACTGTCAGTTGTGCCACAAGATTATGAGCTTTTACTACTGACCAGAAATTTTTCCACAGTCTCTGAATCTTTAGATGATATAAAGTTCTGCAGTTGGTTGGAAAAGAGTTTAAATTAAACACTGAGGAACATTAGTCCATTAGTCCAACCTTAGGTTGCAAAATGCTTATCCAGCTGACTTTTAGTACCAGATGATGATGTTTATGTTCTTTGTGAATAAAATATTATAAGATGACTGCATTCTGTAGTTTGAAACTTGCATAGTGTTGCATTTTTTGGGAACTGGGGTTGTAGTAAAATCAAACCTTTATGTATTGTTTTAAGCTGAAAATTACAGCTAAGCCAAGTGTTCTTCAATGCAGGATAACTTTAGAATAAATGTGTTTTTCTCTGACATATGGCATGTAGAAATATCTACAGAAAGGCAACAGAGAGATTGTTTTGAGCCATAAATCTCAGCCTGACACTTTACTGTCAAATTCTTTCAGGTATACACACAGGTCTATTGTATTTTGTTGGGTCAGTATCCATCATGTTGTCATCTAAAACTTTCTTAGTGCTGATAAGTGAAGATGCTGTCAAAAGTATATGAAGAAAGACTACTGCTATGACACATAATATAATATAAAAGATACTACTAATCATCAAACTGTTGCCACTGTTTTACCAGGCAATTCTAAGCTATTTATTCAGCCAGCCGCACGTTGTAAACCAACAATGAGAGAGGGGAAACAGACAGGGAAAGCTATGTGTGATGCTGACTTCGGCAGTTTACACCTCTCTCACGCTGGCACGTAGTAGAGCTGACCTGCCACTATCCCACACACACACTGGACCAGGGTGGAGGACTGTTGGCAAGCAGTGCCCTATCACTCACTGCAAACACACAAACGCTAATAACAACTTACGTAACGCTAGCTTGTTTTACTATGATGTAGATGAACTGTAGGTGTAATCACGCAGTAGCAATAACAGTAGATGGATGTATTTAATCAGGATATGCTGTAGTCATAGTAAGTGGAAGAAAACTGCACTGTCACGGTGGCTGGAAACTCCGAGTGGGAAGCACTTACTCACTTACTGGAAGGAAACACTTTGTAATTATAACTTAGAAATATTGGCTTTTGGAAGTGCTGAGCAGATAACTTTGGTAGGCCTTGGAGTGTTGTCGACCTGATTTGATCCATTTTTTATGATGAGAATATAGATGTAATCATGGTGCAGATGTGGAAGAAGTAGTCAAAAGTACTGTAACTGAAAAAGTATTTAACATAAAGTTTACTTAAGTATAGTTAACTTGAGAAAGCTTCAAATACTACTGCTGTTACTACCATGACCACTAGTATCACTACCACTACTACTCTGTACCCAAGCCTGGGCTACATACAAAATGACAGTAGGTGCTGGTGGAATACTGGTTCCCAGCAGCTGTGGCTTATGACCTCATGAGCGGTCACTTCCTGGTGTGAACTGTGAGTTTTGCTTTTAGACAAAACCAGAATGAGAACGGAGGTCTATCAGATGGTAATGTGCTTTCCTGTCAGCTCTTGAACTCTGACCTCCTGTTTCCATTGAGTAACCAATGACCCACACACACATTCCTTGGAGCCGGACCTTTTCTGATGCTCTCTAATGCAGATAACCTTACTCCTAGTGACAGCCAATCCATCTGACATATACAGGAAAGTTACCTTGGCGACCAACATCTGCTGCTGAGCCTCAATTTGTTGCTGTTGTCTCGTGGCCATTTCCTGGAGCTCTGAGAGGGTCAGCTCCACACGGGGAACCTACAGACACAAAAGAAAATAGGCCTTTACTTTACTCATGTACCACACAGCACCTGCCATATTAGTACAATCTGCGTTTCATTAGTGTCTGTCTTTCCAATAATGGCATTTTCCATTCACTACACAGAGCCAATGGACACTATAGGTTGGAAACCAGGCCACACCTGCACATACATTACCAAGCACTAGGTCAAAGACCATCTTGGGTGTACTGCAGTAATGTTATTAAGCCAGCAGCTGGAGGCCTCAGCACATAGACAGAATTATAGTTATCTGATTGAGAGAAATAGAATTTCTAGGCGCAGAAATAGCCCGGACTCTATCTGCCCCCAGCTGTCAACGTCTGCTGAAAAAATCAAACTCCACTGATCAGTTTCCCTATATTTTCTCCCGTGATCTATTAAAGCAAGGACGTGCGGAAGCAAAGTGTAACTTAGACGCACTGGTGGACGTTTCTCAGGGCATGCGTTTCTGTGATTTACAAGTATCATGGAGGAAATGTGTCACCAGAGAGGAGGGGGTGTGGGAAAAAAAAATACTTTAGTCGGACACTTCCTGCCATTGTGTATGGACACTCAAGAACAGTTATTGCATTTTTTGAAAAAGAAAAACTTGCAGACTGTCTATTGTATCGACAGACTATGTGAAAATTTAATGTAATTATTTATCTAGGGTGCTATTTTTCTCACCTCAAAGTGTTGCCTTCTAGAGTAAGCTTAAGTACTCACAGTGAGTCACCATAAAGCTAATGATTGTGGTTTCTTTCTATATTATTATTAGACCCAAGTGACACAAGTGGTAATTTGAAGATGTAATTAGTAACAACCACAACAAGTTTTAAGGCCAGTGTTTACTGTTTTGGGGCAATTAAGATAAATTGATGGTGTTTCATTTAATAAAGAAGTTTCTTTGAGTAAAAGATACCAATGTTCAGGACATGTACAAGCTATACTGTCTAATTTCTGCAAGCTGTATAAAATATATTATAATAAATTACTAGGTAAAGTATGGTAAATAATTTCTCATTTGAATTTAAATGAAGCATGTGAGGTTATAGAAGAAACCACAATAGTCCAACTACTGTAACCCTGAGAAATACCAGAATGGCCAAAAGTATTTAAACAAAATGGCGTAAATGGCTCATCTGCAAAATTTTTCACGAACAAAATTGCTAAGATTTCTTTTAGTAAATTTTGAATGCTTAAAAGTTGGAATATATGCTGATAATTCCCTAAGTCTGATTTAAAAGAGAAGTCACTTTCTACTGCAGAAGAAAAATGTATTTTTACTGAATGGCTGTAGCCTCTGTGAGGTTTTAAATGTCCACTAAAAGTCACCACATATCTCTGCGGTCCCTCTGCTGCCATGACTCAGGAAGAAGCGGATAAAAAACTCTATTACCCGGAACAGAGCCCAAGGGTTATGGCAATCCTTAAGATATGAAATCAGTGAAATGAATTAAACCCACCATCCACTTAGCCACTCATGGACTGGAGCTCTAACTGTGCAGCATTAGCAACATGCTAAATATCTATATCAAAGATTAATGACATTACAGCTAAACTGTGCTATAGACAGCATAATTTTGTCAGGTAGACTTATTGAAATTTGCCGGAACATTATGCAGACACGTGCTATTCAAATTCACTAAATTATATTTCTCATGATGACATTATGCACATTACAGTGGTTTTCCAGTCACTGGTGCCACATATTATTAGCTAACTGCTGACCTGTGAGCTTGAGCAGATCCTTACTTTGATGTGTAGTAGAGAGTCTGCAGATACAACTGACTTCTTGCTAATGCACTAATGGCCCATGCAGGACTCAGGCCTCAGAGGACACACAGCCTGTCTGGGTCATCACTGTATCACATGGAAGCTTTGTAAACAATAACGCAGTGTTCATGTGATCAAGTACTGGTGCAATATATATGTATTCTATAAGAGCCTCACAGAACAGCCATTCATTTTGCTCAGCATAATTCTGTTATTCCTGAACCTATCCCAGATACTTTGGGCCTGAGGCGAGGTACACCCTGACGATGGACATTTAGATTACAAACCAGATTACATACAGTACACGTCTTTGGATGGCGGAAGGAAGCTAGAAGCCAAGGATAACACTCACCAACACAGGAAGATCATGAAGACTTCATCATAACCATACAGGTGCACTAAATAATTTGCATAATTGTAATTTTAATGCAAAAGGAACTAAAAACTAACATGAAAATGTATACAATCTGAGCTAAACTGGAAATTAGCAAAACAATGGCAAGCTGGTGAGCAACACACTAATAGAAATTATACAAATCTAATTAGAAGCACTCAAAGAGCACAGACCTCACCAAGGCAATAGCCCTATCTCACAATGGTAAAGATATAGTGCCTACACGTGGATTCAAATCTGGGATCTTCTAGTTCCAGACTAAATGCTCTTTCCATTGAGCCACAAAGCCCTTTTATCTCACAATAGAAAAGAATTCACTGAAACTAATCATGTGTTCCTTTACTGACCCCTTATAGCTGTAGTTAATAACTTTTACCCTATCTCACAATGGTACAAAATTCTACCCATAGTAGTCCAGATCCACAACAAAACCAAATCAATTCTTTCTTGGTTTGTTACTGACCTTTCCTGAAAATGCCATCACAATTCAACTATTACTTTTTGAGTTATTTTGCTAACAGACCAACAAACCAACACTGCCAAAAGTGTAACCTTCTGGGCAGAGGTTACAATGTGTAAAAGCAAAAGTATGAATGTAAAAAGTCAACAAGGTAACCAAACAATAAATCAACCCAGAATTAAAGTGATGCTGTTTGAGGAGGAGTTTAAATGCTGTCCTCACAGAAAAGTTAACAATTCACTTGCCACTTACTCGGTATCATACACTTGACTGCTCATGCTCATTACCACAGGCTCCGTGCCCCAGCTAATGTTATCATGCAGTTTCTATTAGCTTCCCGCCATGCCGTATTTACCTGCAGGCTGTCCCATGTGATCCTGCAAGAGCGCACTTTAATTTTGCTGCATTGTCCTTCAACAGTAAATTCCTGCACCAGATCTACCTCATTCCACTCCATTCTTTACTCAGCTCTATGCTCAAACTACTCGGCACTAATGCTTTCAGATAGGGAGATAGAGAAAAATAGCGACTTAGAAGTGGGAAACGGGAGCAATCCTTATCACAACTTTCCCTGTCATCCACCCGGTGGTCTATGATCTACGACACCTCCCATCACCCCCCCAACTCTCTCTCTCCCCTGCTTTCAGTTCTCTTTCAGCCCACGCTTGCATCCTCCCTCTGGTTCTCTCTCTCCGGTACAAACTCACTGTTATTGGTGTGCTTTCAAATGACGTGTGAACAGAGCGGAGAGCCCATAATGGGGCACTGCATCCAATTACAACAGTGGGAAACAAACTGACAAACTGTGCCTATGTGTGTGCAATCACACCACATATACCAGTACATTTTATCTTTGTCACAGTCGATATAACAGTTTTGAACTACCGTCAGTAATTTATGTCACTTTGTCAACATTCCCTATCTTCACCCCCTCTATACATATGCATTCTTTATCTCTTGTCATCCCACTGCAGCTGGCTTTTTGCTGCAGCGACATCAGCTGTGGTACCCCCCCTCCCTCACCCCACTCCTTCTCCCACTTTCTCTCAGAAGGGAAATCACTGCACCAAAGCGCGACGGACGGGGCACAAGTCCTTCTCAATCAGCCCCTCTCTCTCTTTCTCTCGCTCTCCGCCTCCAGATGCGCGTTATGGGGAAGATGATGACGCTGTGATGATGTAGGCAGATTAACGGCTGCTACATCGGGGGGCACTGATCCGGTAGCATGCGTTCCTCACCAGTAACTTGTCTAGATGCATGCATTTGTGAGAGAAGACTTGTTCTGCGTCAGAGACTTGCTTTTTCTTCTTCTCTGCATTAACCACAACTAGAAAAAAAGGCTAACATGTGACTTGGCGCCTGGGAAACAGACAAACATCTGTCTCACTCAAATACGGTATATCCTGTCATGAAAGCAGGCTGAATCTCCACTAGTGCTACTGTTCTAGGTCAAGGCTTCTGAAAGGCAAAAACACAGATAAAGTCTATATGGTATCACTCAACACAAGTGTCTGATGGAAATTTGAGTTCCACAGGGTGATAATGACGAGATTGTCTGTGCCAAAATTATAGTTGGTGCATAAAGACCTTGATTAAATAAGCAGTGGTTTACTTTTTACACAAACTAAATTACATATTATTTGTGTATAATATAACACCTTGTAATGTACATAGGAGCACTGTTCCCATGCTTGATACTTAATAGTGATACTGATAGTGAACAGATAGTTTGTAAAGCACGGAACTTGTTTGAGCTGCATTTTGAGCTATTCTGTTACAGCTACACTTTACAAAACATGCTTTAACTAACAACATCATTTAAAACTAACTCAGTTCTTTAACAATAACAATCTGTACCTTAACATGTGTCCCTGATCAGTTTATTACTAAATGATGTACTATAAACTTCATAGCACATGTATTTTAAAATCTGTGTTACCCTTTCATGTAATAAAAAACAATAGCTAGGCTTCAGATAAGTTGACCATCGACAATATGTTCTGCAACCCACTTTAAGGCCCCAGATGATCATCTGGGAACCACTGATACAGATTTTAGAAAAAGGCATTTCACATTTTTAGCTATTCTTACACGGTATCTAGTTACTGTTGTCTTTATGTAGGGTGGGTGGATTGGCATTGACAAAAAACAGGCTGTTCGAAACCCTTTTAAATGTAAAAAGTGTTCTTTCTAATCTGCTGGCTCTTATGGACAGTTACATACACTAATAATAGTTACTGGCGAAGACGCTAGCAGGCTGTCATGAACAGCCTCTTCACACTGTCTCTTCAGTGTCTAACCGGGACCGTATCCATACACTGTCCATTCTGTGTGTTTACTCAGAACCAACAGATTTAGTTAAAATAGATTTGCTTCAAGAGGCTGTGTGCAGTGATGTGAAATGCAAAGCTAAGTCACTTCAAGGCATGTACGACATAAAACCTATGAATCAATCATTGTGAGAAATTGCCTTGAGTTTTCACCACACTCTTCTCATGTTGCCGCTGCCACTTGGTCCTCGCAGCAGTTCCACATATGTATAATCTGAAGCACATGAGGATATTTAACCTTCTCAGTGTGCGAGTATTACATTTCCCAACAGTGTGTGTGTGTGTGTGTGTGTGTGTGCCCTCAGAGCTATGCACACAAATGCTTCATACACACACGTTGTTCTGATCATGGCAGTAACGAATCCCATCCCTTCCCATCTGCTGTACGCCCCCAGTAAAAATATTGCTCCTAATCTACAATAACAGCCCTGAGACATTCTTGAAAACGGAGCGGACCAGAGAGGAAGGCTTTGTTATCAGAGCCATTCCAAACGGCTGGGACTCACACAGCGGGACGGCCTGACGGTTACACAGATCCTCCTATAACTGAGGTCACAGCTCTGAACTCCGCTGCAGATGACTTGTCTGTCATTATACGTCCTCTAACAATGTCCTTGGTAAAGCAAGTTAACACCTACTGAAAAAGAAAGGCTGGATTTAGCACCTTAAGAACATGATAGTACAGTACAATTAGTATGGTTCTTATGGTACAGTCACACAATCTTAAGTTAGCCTTTTAGAAATTCTCTCAAAAACTAATTTGATGTCTCGCTCCATTAGGCACAACAAATGAAAGGTAAACAACCAGGCACTAAACACATTAGACTATACATTCATTGTACAACCCCAGTCCAGACAAAACTGCAACAGTGTCTGCAGCGCTCTCAAAACACTGGAGAAGTATAGACACTACATGAAAATGCTGCAAAGTTATGTTGTCTAAATGTCCATGTAAAAGCATGCACAGTGTAGCCCTCTGCCAAGACCCCATCACTCAATAATAAAGATATAGTGCCCAGACTTAGACTCAAACAAAGGATCTTCTAGTTCAAGAGTAAATGCTCATCGATTTATCCACAAATCTACATCTCACAATGTTAAAGAATAAACTGAAAGTAACCAGATTGTGACATTAGTGGCGCCCTGTAGCTTGAATTATTATTATTATTGTCTGTGGCCCTTGCAAGGGTACAGAATCCTTAAAAAAATCATGGGTCTAGATTCTAGACGACCATTACTTTTTTGAGTTATCTTGCTAAAAAACTAATAAAACAATATAAGCAAAAACATAATCTGGAAAGTAAAAAGGCCATGGGACATTGTCTAAGTTTTATTATGAAAAAAACATGTTTAATGCAATAATAAGCTCCTGCAAATCAGGTGCTTGCAGACTCAAGGTTGACTTATATATTTTTATGGCTGATGATGATACCAATTTTTAAAATCCAGATCAGGCAATGGCCAAAAAGCGCTGGAGATTTTTTTGACTATTACTCCCTATATCAGTTTGTTTCATTTCCCCATGTACTGTGCATCCAGGTCTTTTCACACTGTCTCTACAGTGCACTGCTTAGGGTAATAGTCATAGTAATAATTTTTAAGTGTCCTCTATAGCTTAGAAAACATTTCAACCACATTTAATGAAATTGGAAGTTACAATAAACCACATTTCTTCTTGTGGCTTGAAGCTAATGCTGCAGACTTGCACCAAAGCATTCAAACAAAACATCAAGTATCCGTTCTGTACAATCAAGTGCCTGATCAAAAATCGATTTTAAATTGAAGCGTCAGCTGATGGTTCATTGTCTAAAATATGCATAAATTACGGTTGACGGATTTATCGGTCTATCTCTATTGCAGACATTGCTCTGGAACAAGGGATATCATCATTAGGTGGTTGGTCAACATTTCTTGTCAACACCGAATCAAGAATGACCATAATTAAAACACTGAAAGTTTAATTAGCTCTGAAATTCATTTTCATGCCATGTCTTGTGTTGCAGAATGGGTGCTACTTTCAGATATTACAGCCTTAATGTCAATCTTACAGTTAAACAAATGTAAAAGTGCTTTATAGCTTTAAAATCTCATTATGTGTCTTGGGCCTGTAATCATCAGAACTATATCTTGTTACCAACCACAGCATTTTAATCAATAACAAACAAAACCAATATCTCATCTTAATCTGCATCAACACAGCCCTGGGCACATGTGCTTTGTCAAAAGGCCACAGAGACACACCTGACATCTTAATATATCCCTGAGCTGCGCACATACACAGCTGGAGGGAGTAGGGTTACACACTGAGGGATCAACACCCTGATTTATCTGTGCATGAAGGGTGCGCTAACTCTTAGTGTATGACAGTCCCCGCAGCCGCTCAGAGGTTCAGAGGTGGTTCTAAGAAAGGGAACGGTGTTTAAATGAAGGAATGAACACCGCAGTGAAAATAGGTTTCTTAATTGCATATTCTAGCAAAACACAAGTGCAGCCTGGACAAATGTATGTTTAAAATTAGATTAGGGTATTTCACAAGCTAAAATACAAGTAAAATTACTTACAGTATTATTTTAGTAAAGGGCTAAGACGCAAAAACTATTAGAAAGAGCCGTGATGTTCGACCTCTCACTGTTCACAATTAGAAATTAGATTCTAAGCACAACATTGCATTAACTGTCCTTCGCAGCTAACCTTGGTTTGGGGATTATTTTGGCAAACATTGTTAAGCACTACAATATGAGGAGAACATAGTGATGGTAATGTTGACTGTGCAAAAAAAAAAAAAAAAAAACAGTCAAATCATAAGTAAGCATTAGTTAAGTTTACAAGATGGCCTAATAAAGGTCTGTGTGTTGAATTAAACAGTAAAACAAGCTAACAAAAAAAATGTAAACTTTATCACTAGGATGCTAACAATGAATTAGCTAAGCCACAAAGTTACGGCTAATGAAAAGACAATTTACAATTACACTTTTCAAAAGACACTACAACGACAAGCCAACTAATGACTAATCAACTAGTTAAACTTTAACTTCTAGTGGTAATTGCTCACAACTCACAACAAAAAAACATTTAAGCCAGTGCTAAGTCATTTCAAGCTAACTTGCTAATTGAAATGCAAAGCAATCATCACCAAACTTTGTGAGTGAGTGGGAGAAATCTTTTGGATATTATTACACAGTTTAGAGCCACACCTCAGTACATTTACATCTGAGGCAAGGCTGACACATCCTCAGACCAAATCATTTTGCCAAACCCAAACACAGATGGAAAAATGAAGGCACACCCTGACTGCGAAGTGTCCACTTTTCACAAGAACAGACATCACAGGCTGACCTACAAGCTTACACTGAAACGACTGGCTGACTGTCCCACCCTGAAGTTCAAGTTACTAGTCGGCCTACGGTAAAAGTTGAACAGATTTTGAGAGCATAATTCTAAAAAAAATTAAAATAAAAAAATAAAACAACACAAATTTCACAAGTACAACAAACAATTTTTTTCCATATGTATGAAAAGCTACAAAAAACACCTAGCAGTCTAAGGTAGAACTTTTAAAGTCCAAAAGAATATTTCAACTCACCCTTGTATTTCTGTGTGGGCCCCGAACCTTTTGCTTCTAATTTAATCCAAAATGAAATAAAGACACAAACCAGAGAGCGAGACTTGTAGAAGTGTGAAGAAGTGAGTGAGGTGAGAGGAGAAGAAATGGAGGAGGAGCTGTTTGGCTGCCTAACAATCCTCTTAGCCTGGTTATGTCATGGGACCGAGCTAATCCTACCTTCACTGACTGACCACTACATGTACACACACACACACACACATATAGTGACTGACTAACCAGCACAGATCCACCCTTACACTCATAACCAACATACACAAAGACAACTCCAGTCTGGGCTTTGCAAACGCGCTCCAAAATAGCTGTTAGTGATAAATAAAGAGCTCCAAGCATGAGGTCAGCTGCCCTTTTTTGAGCCATGATTCATTACTGTTTTGCACCATAGTCAAGCAAAACAAACCAATTAGGGAACACTGATAGTTGCACACGTGTAGCTCTATAAAGTATGTCACTGTAAAAGAAGTGTGGATGTAGCCGTGTGTGTGTGTGTATGTCTGCGTGTGTGTGTGTTCACTTGGCTTTTGCTAGTAGCCAACTATAATCATCACTGTCACTAATCCATGGGCTAATCTGCTAGACTACACAGAGAGACTAAATGCATACACACTACACGTATATGGTACAGTACGCGCGCTTTAGAAGTACGCACATATGAACAATGGGTGGAATAACAATGAGCCTGGTCCATACAATCAAGAAGAATAGCTACATATAGACTAAATCTGAATACAATAGGGTGAATTTGTGAGAGTGGTCCAAGTGTTATCAATTTTCCTCATGCTGGTCTTTATATGCAAAGTAGGCACCGTATGATTACTTAAAATGCATAACACATCTTTCTTGAGCTCAGTCCGGCCTTAGTGTGAGTGTGTGTGTGTGTGTGTGTGTGTGTGTGTGTGTGTGTGTGTGAGTGTGTGTGTGTGTGTGAGTGTGTGTGTGAGAGTACACCTACCCGGTCATTAGCACTCTCCGTGGCTTCTGTGGTCCAGCCCTGCTCCGACGCCTGCTGACTACCTGCATGTAAATGAAAGAGAACTCTTAACAGACATCTTACACCATATCCTAGAGCAGCCATTCCCAAAGTTGAGACCGTCGTGACCCCCCTTAAATTTCTGAAAATCCTGCGCGGACCTCCAACTATAGAACATCCCTCTATTTAAGACTATGTCATGTTTTTCTCCATATATTTTTATAAAAACATTACAAAACCACTGACTGTTGGCTAAAGATAGTTTTAAACTAATATTTTAAAACAAGTATATAATTGTAATTTATTTAAAATTACAGTTTTTCTATGTACTGTAATGTTTTTAATATTTTCACTGACTTTTTATATTTTTGTATGTGTTATTTGTTTTTATGACCCAAAACCATGTGTGTGAGATAAAGAATAAATTGAAATTGAATTGAAATATAGACAGCCTCTGGGAACCACTGTATTAGGCTATTCTTCGCCAACAGAAGCTTGATGAGTCAGTAGTGATATTAGCTCGACTACAGTATTTTCAGATTAGGCAACTAGTAATAATAAGTGTGTGTCATTAGCCACACACAGACGCACAAAATGCACATGCAGTGCTCATGTTTTAATATAAAACATGAGTTGTTTACACCGGCATTTGGTAAATGTTCAGGAAAATGTTAAGGGAAAACAAAGTAAACTTTTTTTTGGATCAAAAGTGTCTCTGTGCTCTGGGACTAACTGGCCATTGTTCAGTGTGCACCTTGCCTTAGGCCCATAGTTACTGGGATAGGCTCCAGTAACTAAATATATGTAAGAAAGCATGAGTAGCTCTCTGCCATTTTTGATTGGTAGCTTTCAGGGAAAGAAGGCTGGAGACCCCTGTTCTAGAGACACATGCATCAGATTTCATACTAATAATACTGTATTAACTCGCCATCATAATAAATTTGTGTGACCTTGTTATCCCCTCTTTAATAATCAATGTATCTTTTTTTTGCCCCAATACCTGGCAACACGCCTATAAAATGTGTAGCAAAAAAAACCTCTTTGACTTTGTTCAAAAAGACTCTGACCAAAGACAAACTGATGTCATACTGTACTCAAGGTAACGTGTCGGACATTTTTGACTATAAAAAATAAATGTCCCAGAACAAAAAATGCTGCATGTTATTACTTAGAGACAGCACACAGGATAAGCAGCTAAATCCCCCTTTCATTCTCGGTGTTATCTATATCTCCCCGTGTGATATAAATAGTATCATTTGTTTAATTCCAGTAGAACCAGACAGGTGCAATCTGGGCTAATCCCAGTGAGCTCCAAGATTCACCTTCAGTCAGTGGAGCATCTATAGCACTAGACGGTGAGGTGAAGTTCAGCGCATTTAAATCGACTACCTGCAAATAACATAATAATGATCAGTTTACACAGAGATAGATTTGAATTATTTAGTATTTATAGTGTTTAGATCCACTTTTTGAAACAACAGTAGTTTTATCACTACCACTACTAATGGCTGCTTTCCTTTAGTCAAGAAAGGAGCATTGCAAAGTCATCACTTCAGCATCTTAGAGGACAGTCATGTCTTGGAGCTGGGGATGCTAACACTGCATTGGCACCTTGAATAGGCAACAGGAATGCTTAATTAGCCTGGATTATAGTAATAAATCTAAAACAATTAATTAGGGTGAAAAGAGCAACATAACTCTACAAACTTTACATGTCTTTGCAGTGAGTAAATTGTAATCATCTTAATAAAACATAATAAACAAGCAAGCTAAGGTTATCAAAAATAACTGTCCATTTAGCTTATCTTTTGACAGCATAAAAATGATGGCTGGTGCAAGGTAGAAAGCACAATAACCCTGCTAGAGATTAATAATAATTCATAATTCTGTTCAAACAGATCATAGGCATATGATTACAGCTAAGTTTTAATTTAATGAATGTGTAGGAAAAAGGGAAGCTAGTAGTGAGGTTGTTCTGTCCTTGTAGGGAACTGTCAAAGTCCAAGTGCATACAGTGATTAAGCTTCTTCTGCTGTGGCCTTCTTGTAAGTTCTGAAGATTAAAGCTAATATATCAATATACTTTTGCTTGTGTGCCCTACAAAACCTCATACACAAAATTCCCACCCCAGGATTTCTTATCTCATCGTCACTCTCCCCCCTCCCATGTTACGTAACACTAATCATCTTATCTGCCCCCTGACCTCATCTCTAGACCTTACTGTTCACTTACACCAATGACTGTGTGTCTGCTCCACAACAACACACAACCAGGACCAGTGTGTTTGACTGCTGTGCCCAGTCAACCATGAAACACTGAGATTATGATCAGCGTGTGGGTTGTTAGTGGAGACGGTAAACAAGCTGGTGCTGTTTTTGTACCTTGTGTCCAGGACGGGCAGTGTCGGAGGTAGAAGCTGACCTCCGGCCTCCTGGATCCCCACTGCTGGAGGAGATCCAAAAGTAACAACTCCTGGGGCAGGACTCGCTCTGAGGACACACAGAGTAAAGAAATATGAGTTGGTGACTGATAGTTTATATTACATGAGTCACCTTTCAATTTTCTAAATAAAATTACTCCAGGTTTTATCGCAATTTTAAATGTATAATGCAATGCTTTTTATGATATCTATTCATTCATTTATTTTATTATTTTTTCAGACATTAAATGTATACTCATATAGGCAACACTTATTCACTTCCATGGTTATTACGTACAAATTATAACAACTGAACCCTTCACAATCAAGCTGTTTTCAGTCAAGATGGATATTGATCTATAATAGGTTGGGACAGGCCCGTCCACAGGGGGAGGCAAAAGAGTCTGTTGTCCTGGGCCTCATGATCAGAGGTGCCTTTCTAATATAATGCGCCCATGTGAAGCCTTCTTGCCCTGGGCCCCAGCAAACCTGTCACCGGACCTGGGTATAAACTCTGGAAATACTCTCTTTACAGATTGGTTTATTCTATCACAGATGCAACTCCAACCAAAATAATGGTTGAAAAGTAAGGTCACTTTGTAAATGTGTTAAAACTGTTTTGCTGTAATGCTTTTAAACAGCAGTATATTATAAAACTATATTGCCCAGTCCCTGGCCTGAAACCTAAGTGTCTTTGTACTTAAAGCAATCATACACAAAAGTAGCTACTGGTGTTTTTTAAAGAAAAGAGCATAAACACAGTATATGTAGGCCCCAGGCTGAAAACACGTGTATACAGTAATGGCTTGTTCTGACAGCAGTAATGAGGCCAGTGGTGGCCTTTAGGCATGACCTCTAACCACGCAACAACACTTCCACACAATGCAATTTACAACAGTATTTATGCTCTACCCTTCAGCTTAGTGCCAAAGCCATTTGTAGTCTGCCCAGTCACACTATAGAGAAACACAATTAGCCCTATGTTGCTTTGTGAATCACTGCCTTAACAACTATAAGAAAGAATCTAGGCCGCGCTACAATGGACACAGTAGCCTTTATAGTGTCTGCATGTGATGCTGAGTTTTTCCAATAGTGGACCATAAAGGACATTTATTTTTATAACTGTTAATGTCTGACTTTGTTTATATTTAGCTTGTAGGTCAGTGTCACACAGTTATTATCCTGTCTTCTAAGTCCAGATTATAATGGTGAAGATACTGTACTCAAATGCTCAGATGACAGGCTGTCAATACTGATTAACTTAGTGGAGTGAGTGTGTCTGGGCTGGGACATCTGGCTGTTATCACTAAGGATAGGTGTGAAATTGTTCTAAGCTACTTGTGACTTTTTCAGCATAGTAAACTAAAACGTAATGGTTAGATTTTGATTAAATTTAAGGAAGGGTCAGTCCCAGGCCAACAAAGAAATGCTTACTTTTCTGGTGTGGATCCAGATCACTGTCTGGATTTGGGAACTTTGTAAAGGACTCTGTATCATTACTAGATTCACAGCTGCCACAATGATACTAACTCCAGCCACAAGGAGTCATTACAGAAACCATCTATTAAATGTTGGCGTTGTTCCAGTAACTTAAATAGTCTGTATCATGGGGCTGGAAGGGTTTAATGGCATAATGAAGGTCTTCCAGGCTGATTTAGTATTATTTTTGTTGTTGTTGTTGTGCATCAAGGTGCATTTGTGAGATAAACTCACCATGTCCGTTCCAGACCTCAGCCAGATGACACTCCCCCTCTCCAGCCTCCTTACAGTACTCCACCACATCCACCACTCTGGTTGCTGGAGTGACAGGGACCTCGGTGAGCATCTGTTGGGTGTCATTGAGGTAAACGGTCAGGATCACCTGTAGACACAGAAACAACAAAGTTTATAGACATTTTCATTCAAAAATCTCAAACAGGGATTAACTATTCATTTGCTACCACTTCATTCGGGGTTATGGGTGGCTTAAGCCTACTTAAGGCCTGAGGTAGGATATACCTTGAAAATGAAAGAGCATTCAGTAACTGTGACTCTATTCGGCTAGGATTGTGTGTCTTGGAAAAATCTGATATTTCAAGTTATCTGATGTTTAAATTTAGATTTAATTTTTAGTCCTTTGGAGCCTTGGTGTAAATTAGCTTTATTATTAGCATAGCGATAACTTAAGAAACATACCGAAATAACTTAAAAATACACACAAAACCTCAGAAACTATATACGTAACTATCTCCATGGTACAACCCAGGTGGTTATTGAGCGGCAAGTCCAAAAAAAAATCCATATTTTACTGAAAATATCCACAGTTTAGACAGAGAAGTCTATTTTTGTAAAACCCTAAATTAAAGGAAGTGAACATCCTAAAAGAGTAATTTTTTTTTTATCTCTATGCATACAAAAATGATATTCCCTGCTTTTAGTGATGCTCTCACCGTAGATGTGGCGTGATGTCATGTCAGATAGTCAGTTGACGTACAAAGATAAATTTAGGGTAATCTGGGATAGGAACGCAGGCTCACATACACGCTTAATCTTTCCTTTTACCCTCTGACACACACATTTTATTTGTGCTCTGAACAGTCACCCAACTATACCATGCACTAATCCGCTGTATTGTATACACCTGTTCCAGATCATCTGTGGCTGCATACAGACGCACTAAACAGGACCCATTCTGTAAAGCCTGGATTAGACCTGCTCCAACACACACAGACCTGAAAGCCTGCAAACACAGAAGGGGTTTGAGCAGACCACAAATCATTTAAGGCGGCTAATTGTGCTGATCTAGTGCTATTGAAGAAGAAGAGGCCACTGTAAAAGACCATCATTTTTGAAT